>OX388350.1:3441714-3649257 GCA_947579665.1 Sympetrum striolatum
TATGGTACTGCCGCCTCATAGGCTCATGGATGGTACTGCCGCCCTCTTGGCTCTTGGTTGGTACTGCCGCCCATTTTGCTCTTTTGTGGTTCTGCCACCCTTTTAGCTCATGTGTGGTTCTGCCGCCATTTTGCCTCATGGATGGTACCGCCGCCCTTTTGGCTCATGGATGGTACTTTTACCATTTTGTCTTATGGATGGTACTGCCTTCTTTTTGGCAAATTCATTCAGCAGCTTAAAATATTCCATATTTCGGTGATAATTGAGTCTGGCCGCTCATCCTCGCAGCGACGCTTAACGAAGGCAAACCTCAAAAGGGCGCCAAAGTTATGACCGGACACAGTGCGGATTGCATTTCCTGTGTGTTTCTCGTATTTCTTAATTTCCTCAGCTGCATTCTTTTGTACTTTCCCTTGGTTTGTCGGTCCATGGGTTCTGATTGATTGCGCCCGGTTTACCCTATTCTTCCAATTAAGAATAGAGTATACATTTGGCTTGCTCAGGGAAAGGGTGCGCTAGAAGTGGTGGGGTAGCGTCCTAATAGGGCGTCCGATACTTATTAAATGAAAGGCATTTTCTACCATAAGAGAACGACTTGTATCCTTGACTCTAAGCTGACCAGAGGTCACTCTGTTCGCACTTCTTGATCCACGCTGACCGCCTTTTCCTACCTCTCTTACAAGCAGGTTTATAAAAAAGTTTAAGCATTGAATTCAAAAGCCTTGCGTTACTCATTACCGCTCCCAGTCTCAGCATCACTGCGACATTAATAACTGGTGTCAGTTGTGGTACGGGGAGGGGTCTAAAAAAATTGACTAACAATATCGTCATTGACGGAGTTATAAAAGAAAAGAAGAAAAATGGATATAGGTATACAGAAAAGAATGAACAAGTGTGACTTATTTACATAAAAATCAATATCTCACAAACTGAAACTTACTGCAAGGTGAGTTTAAAATGCAACGATAGGAAAGGTATCAGTAGTAAAAAATAAAAATTATATACATGATAGAAAAACAGAATATTAACTAGATTAAACTATGTGAATAATTTCCATTAAATTAGCATGAACAGGATTTCGCTTAGTAAAAGCTCGTCGTTTTCAGAAATTTGATAATCAAAGGGAGATTGAATTAAGATAAAAGCGTCCGTTTTGACATGTTTTGATGATTTGCTACACTTTGAATGTGGAACGAATTGATTGGAGTCGTCAACTGTATTAAATGGAACAGACTTCGATTTGCTGCGATCGTGTTCTCTCCGATGAAAATGGGAGTGAGCTGGAATGTTTAGATTAACGTAGGTAAAATTCTGTGGTGAGAGTAGAAGTGTTTTTTCCTTAGGTCTTGAAGATTGGAAGCTACCGAAAGTTCAGGTCAAGGTACTGGATTTCAACACAATTATTAAAACTTAAACTCTACCTTTTATTTTCATCATCTTCAATTTTTTTATATGTTTATTTTTTAACCACAATTAGGCATTTTTGAAAAAATTGTCTGTTTTTGGATATTTGTAAATTTTCAATTGAGTTAATGTTTTAAAAATTATACTTATTATGAAGCTGTTTTTAAATATGAAATCAAAATTTCATTTGTTATAGTAAAAATTGAATTTTTTCAAAATATTTCGTTGAATTGGACTAATTTTAAAAATCATACCTTGATCTCTCCAAATAGTGAAAAATCCTTTTTACTGAGCAAGTTACGAAAAAATCGGCATTTGTTTTGTAAATTTACAGTTAACCTAGTATAATTTGGACCCCGCGCACTATCATCTTACCCTCCACCCAACCCACTCCCATCCCACTTACCATACCTACTCCCCTTCCACCCTCTAACCCCACCAGCTCCAACCACAACCTCTACCCCACCAGCTCCAACCCCACCCTCTACCCCACCCTCTACCCCACCCTCTACCCCCACCAGCTCCAACCACAACCTCTACCCCACCCTCTACCCCACCAGCTCCAACCCCACCCTCTACCCCACCCTCTACCGCACCCTCTACCGCACCCTCTACCCAACCCTTTACCGCACCCTCTCCCCACCCGCTCCCATTCCACCCTCTACCCCACCCACTCCTTTCCTACCCTCTACCCCACCCTCTACCTCACCCGCTCCCCTCCAACCCTCTACCCCAATCTCTACCCCACCCGCTCCCATCCCACCCTCTACCCCACCGTCTACCTAACCCACTCCCCTCCAACCCTCTACCCCACCCACCCTCGAAAGCCAACCACCCTATCCCTCTCGCTATCCCAATCATTCCCACATTTCCTTGCCACTGCTTCACCTAGACCCTTAATCCTACTCCCAACTTTATGACCCATCGACTTCGAATCCTCTGCCCTTCCCAATAAAATCCCTTTCTCTATAATGCCCACTACGCACTCAATTCCGGCCCTCTCCCAATCAATTGCTTCCTTCCCTTCCTCTACCATAACCATCTCCCATCATTCATTCTTTATTCTTTCTTCTGAATTAGACAGTAGGTAAAATAGGGGTAATTGAATCTAAAGGTACAAAGTTCATAAATTATACACATCCCCGCCTTTCACATCGTAACATATCTATACATTCAGCAATAGTTGGTTTGGCTAAGGGCGTAAGTTTTTATGTATTGTATACATTTAAAGTCTTGGAGCACTTTAAAAATTCCGGCCTTACAAACTTCTATGCTCTACATATTTGAAAATATAGTTTGGCTCGGGAGAAAAATATTGTTTTTCACTTCTTATTGATCTTCCAAATCAAACATCAGGACAAATATGGGTAATTCATTGTAAAGGTACAGAATCTACAAATTATTCATATCCCCGCCTGACACATCGTAAAAAATCTATACATTCTGCAATTGTTTGGCTAAGGACGCAAAGTTTCTAAAATCCATATTATACACAAATCAGGTCACAGAGCACTATACAAATTCAGTCCTCAAAAATATTTTAATATTCATAATTGAAAATATATTTTGGCGCGGAAGAAAAAAAACGTATTTCACTTCTGATTCGTCTTCCGGGGTAGAGCGATGCTTTAGAGGTTTTTGGAAGGACCTCAACTCCTTCTCGCCCCTGGATGCGCTGTGCAACTTCTTCCATCTTCTTTCGCTTGGCCGTGAATTATTTTTCCTGCTTTTTGAAGGGCACCAAGAAGTCCTATGGAAGGAAAATTACGGAAATGAATCTTTTATTTCCCATCGAATTATTTTTTATGAATAGAAAAGTAAATCTTAACATAGATCCAAGGAAAACAATAATATTGATGCCTAGACTGTATCATTATATACACAGAAGTAGATTGAAAATTCAGCTTCATTCACTTCAGATTCATTCATCTTCTATAATTTATGTTTTAACGAGTAAAATGTAGCTTGCATACTGCAAGCAGATCGGCATATTAATTTCATATCGGCATCATTTTGGGAGGGTCCTCAAAAGAAAATAAAAGGGTTGTAAATATTCTTAAAATTCGCTGCAATTTCATCGTCTGGGAACGAACCCGGGTCATACTGGTAAAATTACTATCAGCACTATAGAAGATCACCATCTCTGACTGTGTGTGAAAATTCAAGCAGAAATGTTGGCTACAACTGCCTCAAAAGACGTTCTACTTTTCACGAATTTAAATGGCTCTCTGGATTCGAACCAAGGACGATCTTGAAAATCTAAAATATGTTTCAGAAACTTATTTATGATATCTAAGTATATGCTGAATTTCAAGTTTCTATATTATTGGAAAAGGTTTCAAAATAATTCCTAAAAATCGGATCAACTTCTGATTGCAGAGACACCTGGTGTCGAACCCAGGACATATTGTAAGTTGTGAATGCACAGTTTGATTTTTAAAGACTTGCTTTTCTATCATGCAAAGTTTGAAGTAGATAGCATGCCGGGAAGTACCTAAAATTTGCTTCCGTTATCTCCATAAGAAATGCATTGTAGGATGTAAATGGCCCTCTGGGATCGAACCAAAGACCATCAGCGAGTTGCTAAAATTTGATTATAAAATATATTTATGATACATATCCACGTGCCAAGTTTCAAGTTTCCAAGTCATCTGGAAAATATTAAAAAAAATCTTAAAAATCGCCACAATGCATTTTAAACGGCCGATTTTTACCCCGACCTAGCATCGAACCAAGGATAATTGTCGAAGATATTTTATTTATTTTCGTTCGATATGCACGGCTTCTAATGATCCCTCGAATTTCAACTCTCTCCTTTTCCGGGAAGTGCCTCAAAAAATGTTCGAAAATCCCTGCCATGTACCTTATGGGGAAAATCGCGACTTTGGGGGCTTCTGGAATCGAACCCATAACACCGAGGTTCAAAGTCGGCCTTTTCCTGTAGGTTACACATCATGGCCATAACGTCATAAAAATTTCAAGTCATTGGCACTTCTGGAACATGGTTAGAATTTTGATCCCCTATGAATGTATATATATATATAGGTATATCCGGAGAAGCGTCTATATCTATTACGAGTAAAATGTTGCTTGCATACTGCAAGCAGATCGGCAATACTAATTTCATATCGGAATCATATCGGGACGGTCCTCAAAAGAAAAACAAAAAGGATTGAAATTTTTCTTAAAATTCGCTGTAATTTCATCGTCTGGATTTGAATCCGGGTCATACTGGTGAACTTACTATGCAGCACAATAGAAGATCAACATCTCTAAATATGTGTGAAAATTCAAGCAGAAATATTGGCTACAACTGCCTCAAAAGACGTTCTAATTTTCACGAATCTAAATGGCTCTCTGGATTCGAACTAAGGAAGATCATGGAAATCTAAAACATGATTTTGAAATGTATCTATGATTTCTATCTACATGCCAAATTTCAAGTTTCTATATTGTTGGGAAAGGGTTCAAAATAATTATTGAAAATCAGATCAGTTACTGATTGTAGAGATTCCTGGTGTCGAACCCAGGACACATTGATAGCTGTGAATGCACAAATTGATTTGTATATACTTGATCTTTCTTTATACAAATTTTGAAGTCGATATCCTGTCGGGAAGTACCTAAAATTTGTTTCCGTTATCTCCGTAAGAAATGCATTGAAGAATTTAAATGGCCCTCTGGAATCGAACCAAGGACCATCACCGAATATGTAAAATTCTATTATGATACATATTTATGATATCTAACCCCATGCCGAATTTCAAGTATCCAGGCTTTAGGGAAGGGGTCCTAAAAAAATCTTAAAAATCGCCACAATGCATTTTAAACGGCCGATTTTTGCCCCGACCTAACATCGAACCAAGGATAATTGTCGAAGATATTTTATTTATTTTCGTTCGATATGCACGGCTCCTAATGATCCCTCGAATTTCAACTCTCTACTTTTCCGGAAAGTGCCTCAAAATAATTTTCGAAAATCCCCACCATGTATCCTTATGGAAAAAATCGCGACTTTGGGGACTTCTGGAGTCGAACCCATGACACTGTGGTTCAAAGTCGGATTTTTCCTGGAGGTTACACGTCATCGCCATAACGTCGTAAAAATTTCAAGTCCGTAGCACTTGTGGAACATGGTTAGAATTTTGATCGCCTATGAATGAATGAATGAATGAGTGAGTGTGTATATAGGTATATCCGGAGAAGCGTCTATATATAATAGATTTGGCTTAACAATGCACGGAAATAGATTTAGTTTTATCTCCGTCACTCTTGATGGCGGAATTCGGTAGTTAAAATAATAATTTTTGTAGGATGAATCCTTCCGACAGCTTATAAATGAGTCAACATTCTAATAGATTACCTCGATTTTGAATCTTTTAGTAGCCGAAATACTTAAATTTACGGCTGTAACATCGCAATTTTTATATACTTGCGTCGTCTTTTCATTAAAGGGAAAATATCGTTACAACAGATTAAGTAGATAGCCAAGAGTTGACCCATAGTTAGTGGTGACGAAAACTTAAGTAATTATTCGCGTGGAGTAAGAATGACCCAAACATTCTTTGAATTTTCAAGACCTCTTTCACAGTTAATCAATTGATTCAATGTATTATTGTGCATGAATGACTCTTTCAAAAAATAATTCAAACATTTTAAAATAATATACTCTAGCATCATATATACAATAAATATATTTTTAAACGGTTATCAAAATTGCAGTAACTTTAAAACTTATAATTTTTACTATTAAGAATTGACCTAAGAGTTAAAAACTAATGAAACATGTAGTAGATGATTCATTTAGTTAGTAGTTCGTTATTTAGTGAAAATATTGCACGAAAATAAACTTACGAATTTTTTTGAAACTTTCAGATAAATGGTTTCGGAACTATGACAAAACGATAAGATATATTTAAAAATGGGACTTTTATCCCTATCAGTGTCATTTTTAATAAGTTAAGAATTATTTCTACCATTGGACTCTCCAATGAATTTGAAAATTCGATTTTCTCTATGGTTGCCGTTAGTGATTTCTCCTAAAACAATGGAAGCATATTTAAGAAGGTAAAAAACTCGATCCTAAGTTGTAATTCAAAGTAACAGAGCACTCATTAATGACTGATTAAAAAAATAACAGATTCTTTATTCCTAGCCACCGTACGAAAGGAAAGACATACGACTGAAGTACTTCACCGATTTATTCTAAAAGTCGTAAATTGAACCGTGAAAAAAAGCAAAGTAAATTCTCGAAAACGAAATCATTGGCATCTATTTAGAATACGTAATTGAACTTAGAAAATTCGAGTCAAACTGAGCTATGACTTGCCTATAATTTTTAACAAAATTAGGTCTAGCAAGTACCTAAAAATTTGCATGTTATTTCTTAGTCAATATATAAGTTAGTTTCAGGATAATTTTTATAGTAATTGTAGTATTCCTTATCGATTAAAAATCTGAATTTATAATAGAATTTAGTATCGGAAAGCAAAAACCATAAGCTTCAGAAAATTCTCATTACCTCAAATTCTCTCTCATTAATTCTCATTCTATTCTTATTAAGTTGGAATTCCGGCGTCCCCATGAGCATCTTCAGTGATGGTTTTTCTCTGCGCCAGTAGCTTTTGTTTGAGTTGTTTCCTGGGCAATATCGATATGAATAGATTAGAGCTCTCCTCAAACCTTAAGAAAAAAATCGAAAATGAAAATTAATAATGCATCGAAAGAAAATAATCATTAAACTATGTTTAACTAAATAGTCTTATTCTAACTACTAGAATTTTATCCAAAATGCCTACGAACCACGTCCTGGAAAATGGAAAACCTTAGTTTGAATCCTAGGCTTTCACTAGGAATCCACTTTTTTACTTTCTCTACAACGCTTTGGTTAAGTCGCACGCTTTCCTTTATTAATTCAAACTTCATTTCCATCGTTTATTTATAAGAATTGAGTAAATTATTTCACAGCCAGGAGCATATACGCGATAAAATTATTAATTTGTTGAATGAGGAAATATGTTACTTTGGAAACATATCTCCTTTAATTATTATTTTTTAAATCTGGTAAACTTTACGCAAAATATGAATCAGAGAGAATCAATTCAGAAATTCATTCTTTAAAATGAGAATTATTATTTGACACAATTCTAAACTGATGAATATACGATCATTTACGATAGATGATTACCATTATTTGATTGTTTTCTTAATACTATTATATTCCAAATTGGATTGAAACGCCTCAAATAGCACATCTCATTATCAAATTATAAAGTTATTTGGTAAAGAATACACATAATTCTGATGAGAGAGATATTGAACTTAAGGTCTTATTTCATACACTTGAGAAGAACTGAAAACCCTTTGAGAAACGATAAAAATTCAAGCTCCTGGATCTTGTCACATGAGCGGTGTTTCAATTTTCACTGAATGTGCACGGAAAGTCAGCGTAGCAAAAATGGCGATAAAAACTCCTGTTAATTATTTTCTGTAGAATAAGATTAAAGTAATCGTATGTAACACTAGACTCGCCACTGAATTTGAATCATGAAATACGTTAGGATAACCGATAATGCTAATTCAAAGCGAAAGGACACTCATCGCTGACTGATTTTAAAAATTACTCATCCGTAATTCCTTATCACCCGTTCAAACATGATCAACGACTGAATTACTTAGAAAATTTATTCTAAAAGTCGGAAATGAAAGTTTGAAATTTGAGTCGATGATTCAACAAATGTAAATGTTTTGAAATAGAGATGTTTTGAAAGCAAGAGTAGTTCTGATGAAGAAGGTCAAGGTGAGCGCAAAATGCTTTATAGCATGAGGAAAATGAAAGTGCCTTGTTATCTCAAAACAAACAGCTGTCCCTTGACCTACAGTTTCACCGAATTCCAGTTCTTCAGTAATAGGAAAAGTATCGATGCATATTTTTTTAAAATAATGATTTTTGAACTACAATAAACTTAATCAAATGATTTATCATTGAAAGAGGTTTTAAAAATTCAGAGAATTATGTGGTCATTTTTTCCCCAAGAGATAAATTACGTATATTTTTTACGGGACTAATTTAGGATTAAGCATTGGAATGGGACATTATCAATAAAATTTTTCCATTCGAATTTTCAAAAAACTTCAGTATAAAAATTAACTCACGCACTATCCTTGTTTACCAACTTTTAGAAAATCAGCTGTCTTGTGACCTTGGTCGTGACTTTCACCTGCCTCAGAGACTCACTTTCCCAATCGGTGAGAAAAACCAGCGGAGTATTTATCAGACCAGGATCATTCCAAATATCGGATACCTCAAAATAAAGAGATGCAGTATTACTAGGAATATTCTTTAGGAGTTCTTATTATTTTATTATAAACTAAAAGTCAAAACGTTAATATAAATTCAATTACCGATACAGTATTAAAATCATTGTATTGGCGGAACTTGCCTGAATCCGGTTGTAAAGCTATTGAAAAGATCCATTGAAATAATACATGATTTATCTATTTATCAAAATGTTTACGAAAAAACGGTGAAAAATGCTATATTTCAGTAGAAAATTTACGTTTTTTTCGCCTAAGAATACACAAAGTTCGCAAAACGTAATAAAATTGGTTCTCGTATTATAGATGTCGACGAGGTTAAACCAAATTTGTTAAAAACCTTCCAATTCATCATGAAATATACGAAAAAGAGCATAAACGCGAAATTTCGATCGAAAATTTAAATGTTTTGACTAAAACTGGTTAACTTTATAAGAAGTATAAATCGGAGAATCAATTCAGAAATTTAATCCTTAGAATTTGGATAAATGTTTCACTAAAATTTAATCCGATTCTCAGAGATTCGTTTGTGAAAAAATGTTATGAATGATTGACTAAATAATGCTCTTAATACCGATTCTTCAAAGTTGAATAATATTCCTGAAAAAAATATCACTCAAATTTAAAATTACAAATGATTCCGGTAAAAATGAATGTTATTCTGGTGAGAGAAATGCTGAGCTTAACATTCATTCCGTATACTTGAGAAGAACAGAAAACTACTGCTAAACGATAAAGATTCAAACTTCTCAACGATTATTGTCTCACTTTCTGAATTGGGACAGTATATCAGCGGAGTCATAATTCCATATACATTTATAAAAAAATCCAATATATTATCTTTATTATTAATATTTTCGGTAAATAAATTCAAATTTGATAGCGTAAAATTCCATTACTCAATAGGATGATCAGATCAATACTGACGTACCCGATCCCGGATTTGCAATACTGTTATCCCACCATATTATACTAATTAATTGCATTCGAGAGAATGACTACAAAAAACATTTTAAGAGTTTCGAAAATAACCTCTATGAAGGACATTTATTGGGGCAAACTCATGCCAATTAAAACAGTGCTAAAAGAAGCTGTTATAAATTTAAATGATCCTCTTCCTCAAGGACCTTCCGAGCTCTTCCGAAATATGTGGGACTCCACAAGGGATTGCTGCCCTAAATATAAAAGCCCAAGTATGCCTCTTAGCTTGTAACTCTTATTTTAACGTAGGACTAGGCAACTACGCGTATATCTTATTTTTTTCCTATATGTTCTTAATTAATTATTTATTTATTCATTTTCAAAACCTTTCACTATTTGTATCCTCTGATTTCAATCAATTATGATCGTACATTTTAAATTCAAAAGACCTGCGCGCCGCCGCGTCCGTTTTTATCTATCTTTGACTCTTTATTGTTTTAATTTTAAAATAGATTAAATTATTATTAGGGTATGGCAGATCGAATAATGTCAAACGATCTCTTTTAATTCCGAAGTACATTAAGCATATATTTTTAATAATCTGACCGTAATTAATTTTAATCCACGCCTTTTACTTTCCCCCAATATTGAACGACCACTTCAGGAAAAATATGACCGTGTCAAGGCGTGTGTGGGCAATGTGGACGGCAGCTTTGGTGAAAGCAGTCCCTAGCTCAAATCCCGGTGGATGTCAGTATGCAAAAACACATTAAGAATGATGCAGAAATTGAAAAAGTTGAATTCGCAGTCAAGGGGCTGGAAATTCAATATCACCCAAAATTTAAAACGGCATTCAGTCTGCTGTTTGCCTTTCTACTTTGACCTGTCTCTAATCGGGAGCCGGTTCAAATCCTTCTTTAACCATAATTTATATATATTTATTCATTTAAACCGAAAACATTTTAATAGTAGGAAAGTCTTTTTTTTTAATTATTTCAGCCATACATGTGGACAAATATTTATATGATCCAGGCACCAATAACATTGTATCCCTTGGGGGGAGCGATATTGATGACGACGACGTTATATTAATTTGAACCAAATAAATTTTTAAGATTGAGATTGTAAAATAGACGTACTTCTCTACTTCTATGTTTAAAATGCTAGAAGGTGAAATACAGCGATTCGTAGTAATTAAAAATTCTCATTACCTTAATTTGAACTCCGACATCTCCATGCGGATCTCCGGTGATGTTTTCTCTCTGTCACATCACACCTGCGCAGTATCGATATGTGAATCGATTGCAGCTCTCCCTTAATTCTTAAAGACAAACAAATGCAAATTAATAATGCAAAATAACGCTAAAGGTGTTTACGAGATGTGAAAAATAGTGACTTGAGTGGGACACGAACCCGGGTCTCTCACATTCCGGACGGATAATCTAATAGCTCAAAATTTCCGTCATTCTAACCACTAAAATACTGGTATCTTATCAACTAAGCTACATCCTTTAGAGTGGTGTGCTTGGTTTCGAGTCCTAGCAAAGTCACTATTTTACACTTCTTGTACTACACTGTTTAAGTTTCCTCTGCTAAGTAAAATTTAATTTACATCGCATATTGAAAAATAATTAAGTATTTTCCTTTAGATTTGTGAATCTGTATGTAAAACGAAACTAATAATTTTTCAAATGAGGAAATCCGTTGTTTTGAAAACACATTTCCGTGAAAGATTTAAAAAATCTGGTTACCTTTATAAGAAGTATCAATCAGAGAATCAATTTAGAAATTATATCCTTAAAATTAGAATAAAAGTTTCGCAAAAATTTCAGCCAATTCTATAAGATTCGTTTGTGACAAAAGGCTATGAATGATGGACTAAATGTTGCTCACTATACCGATTCTTCAAACCTGAATAAGATTCCTAAAAAAAAGTGTCTCTCAATATAATATTGTAAATCAACTCGGTAAGAAATTAATACTATTCAGATAAGAGAGTTATTGAACTTAAAATTCATTCCGTAGACTTGAGAAGACCTAAAAACTATTGCGAAACGATAAAAACTCAAACTTCTAAACGATTATTGTCTCACTTTCTGAACTGGGACGGTAAATCAGCGGAGTCATAATTCCATAAACATTTCTAAAAAAATCCAATATATTATCTGGATTATTAATATTTTTGGTAAATAAATTTGTATTTAATACCGTCATCTTCACCTGGGAAACTCACTAGTTAATTTATAAACACTAATACCACCAGAAAGTTTCCACTAAATTTGAAATCCTGTAATCCGTTATGATAATAGTGATGTCTCATGAGACAACGCATGAGTATTTAAAAAGCAGGGGAAAGTAAGTCTGATTCTTAAGTGGAATTTAAAAATAAAAGGACACTCATCGGTGACTGATTTTAAAAATTACTCATCCTTAATTCCTTATCATCCGTTCAAACATGATCAACGACTGAATTACTTAGAAAATGTATTCTAAGAGTCGGAAATGAAAGTTTAAAATTTGAGTCGATGATTCAACAAATGTAAATGTTTTGAAATAGAGATGTTTTGAAAGCAAGAGTAGTTCTGATAAAGAAGGTCAAGGCTAGGGCAAAATGCTTTCGCGCATGGGTAAAAAGATTGTTCCTTGAAATCTCAAAACAAACAGCTGTCCCATGACCTTCAGTTTAGCACAGAATTCCTGTTATTGAAATCGGTAGGGAATAAATCTAGTAAATACATTCGTATTAATGAAGAAGTTCTCTTATAAGTGATAATATGAACAATCAGTCGAATAAAGCATTGACGAATCTATGTGGCATAATGCAACTTGAATTCCCGATTTCCGTTACCGTTGGTGGCTTCTCATATTGAACTCGAAAGGTTTTGAACCAGAACTTAGACCTTGAACCTCTAATTCATTAACAGCCACGTTCCAAATTTTCTCTCGTTACGTGAGTATTATTTACAAATATTAACTTTCGATGAAACTGATGCTTGCCAGAGAACAAAATATTATAAGATATTTACGGCTCCAACAACGAATTTTTAGTGCATAGATAGATTATTCATAGCTTACTCTCTGTATGTAGCTTTGCAATCGCCTAGTATCCATTTACAAGCGATATCTTTCAACAAAAACACTTTGTCGGCTAAACTAATAATATTTGCTTACTATACGTCTTATTATCGTTGACATAATGGCCCACATATCTTTGGTATAAACAGCCCAATCTACCCTTTTCTTTTAGCTCTATAATGTGAAAAATTAAGAGAAATAACTTTGGCTGACAGGATTTTTAGTCCTAATCTTAGAATCTGGAACGTTGAGTACCGATATGACCCATAAACGACACTTGAATCCCTTATATTTCACGGTACAGCAATTCTATCAAAGACTTTATAAAAAAGAAAACAAAATCTAATTAGGTATCTTTGGTAACTTACCATTTGCTGAAATTCCTGGGTGAAGTCGGCGATGGATGTTGAAAAATGAATGCTGTCTTCCTTTTCCTAAAAATATAAACAATCTCGAATATTAATTATTGCTATTAGATTATGTGACAGTAACAATATCGGTACTCTGAAAAACATTAACGAAGTTGGATCGCGTTGGCAAATTCAAATCTCCAACGGTCTTTCCACATATCACTTTGGCAGCACTTCCTCACCGGAAGAAATCTCGACAGGAACTGACAAAAAAACCGTCTGCGCAACCGATGATCGAAGTTGCCGTCACCTGATTGGTCGAAATTTAACCGTTTGTCAATCTGGCTACGCCCACCAACCGCCTTGGAAATTTTCCACGATTGTTACCATTACAAACCATTATATTTAGACGAATTTCAAAAAGTATCATTTTAATATTATTTTTAAAATTTTTTTGCAAAAAAATTATTTTTGGTCGACAATCACCCATATATTTCGCGAACTCGAAGAAGCGGTACAGCGAGATCTTTAAAGATTGGATAATAAATATATAATTACAAAAGACCTAAATCATCAACATTCTTGCAAAGATGTATGTTTAATATATTAATATTTTTGACATAGATATAATGATTCACAAATTCACATATAAAAGACGTCATCGTAAGGAAAAAGAATAGATATCGGTGCAGGGGATATTAATTGTAGACCGATAAAGACATCCAGCAGAGAAGAGAAGCAGCTAAGAATTCGCGAGATTAGTGATCTTCACTTTCTCCCTTAAAATTTCCTACTTAATGTAAAAGACTCTTAATAAATAACCCTTCCACCAAAGACTTAGCCTAACTGCAAAGAATTTCCGGATACTAAACATCAGAAGGGTCGCATTTGAAGCTCATCGAAGGAGCATCTCATCAGAAGTCTTTCATGCTGAAGAATTCTCAATATCGTACCCTATTAGTTTATATTTTGCACCTTGTTGGATTTAGATTGATAGGGAAATACCCTATGCAATAAACTTCCCAAAACATATTGAAATTGCCGAGACATGCAAATTCAACGACTATTAGGAATATTTCTGGAATTAAAACAAATCCCTTCTGAAAGTAATCAAGTACATGTAACGGCTTAAGTAATTGAGTTAGGTGACTTTGTCAGTTATTGTTCAAATGAAAAGGATTAAGTTAGACGAAAATATATATATTTTATAAAAAAAACGAGCAAAGATATCCCAAAGAACCTCCGGCTCTACTCAATGACTTTACTCACAGGATGAAGGGCTAACAAATCCATTAGAGCAACAAGATTAGATAAATAGAGTACAACAGTTAGCATCGTTAGATTTCTTCATCAAAATACAAATTTCAATAAGGATGAACTTTAACACGGCTCACCACCTTGATCAAGAGTTCGTAATTATTTTTTGATCGAATGAACATTGAAACATCTTGCCAATGTTAGTACTATGAATCAAGTTATGCTTATAAATACTAAATATTCTAGAATACGAATGTATTTGCACTGTGAATTCTGATATCAGAGAGCCAAGTAGAACCACTCTTTGCTTACCCACGAGGTGAAATTTCATATTCACATACATCTAGATTCAAATCAATGCACCATGTCATTGTGCTTACAGTAGAATCCTACATTTCACTATTGTAACTTGATCGAAGGATTCCAAATTCCTGTGAACTGCAGCACGAAATCAATGAATTAAGAGAAGTATCTCCTTGGGAATTTTTCGATCACAGATTTAGAACAACACACTTTCGGCACTTGATTTACGACATTGCTGTGATTCGAGTCTTCAACTGTCGGAAAACGTTCTTCATGTATTTTTCCCATACGTATACTCTGACGAAGCGCAAGTAACTTACAGAAAGCTAGAGGAAAAGGATTTCTTTCAAACAAATCAACTTCACAAAGACGAGCAATTTTGAGGCACTTTGAACATTCTTTCGAATATAGATTAGACCATTTCCCAAGGCATAGGAATTGGAAGTTACGTGAGTTAGACGTGGAAAGAAAGAACATCGAGTTCGGAACGTTCTGGAATTTTCGGAAGGCAACTTTAAGTGTCGTTAATTCATGCAAGGGAGAAGCGAATTGGATGGATGACATAAGGTTGGTTTGTGGTGTAAATTCTGCTCCTGTGAAATCTTCTAGCAAAATTGTAATACGTTTACTAAACCACACAGTATTACTAAGATCGACCATGGTTTCATAGCGTGCCTCCAAGATCAGCTGACACATAATATATGGTAATACTGATTGGCTTAGTATACGTCTTCCTATGGAACACGGTGTTTAATTCACGATTGATAAAAGTGTATTTGCTGCAAAGTTTGAGAGAAAGAATCAACGGTGAAAAGAGAAGTTGGGATTATGCCGTCACTCAAAAAGAACGGTTCAGATTAAGTGGTGGAGTACGTACGATATCAGCGAAATGCCTAGTTCTATTCATTGCTATTTCCTACCTGAAAACGTCGGAAAGGAAGGTTTGCGTCTCTTTAAAATCGTCAATTCTTACTAAGCTTTCGAAATCACAAGGTCATTACTAATGACGATGTCACCTTCGGAAACGCTTCGTCTTTTATTTTCAGAAGAATCGCGAGTAGCGAAGCGAAGTACGGTGAGTGCAAGGATTGACTCTGTTTCTACGAATAATTGACTCCAATCTGGTTGTGCCGACTAAAAAGTTTAATTATTACGTTTCGTAACGAATATATTTAAATATTACGTGTGTTTGTGAGTGGTGTGGTAGCTATAAGAACCAGGAAGTGGAATTAAGAGTATTGCTGGAAGATCGAACCTGTTTCCTTGGATTGTGCAACATGTGCCAGTGAATGACATGCCGTACATGCTTCTAAGGTTTGGAATATCTACTTCTATTCGAAGGTAACAATTATACGGGAGCAATCCTTTACGAAATCGATCTTTCTTCCGATTAACGTTTTATTGAGGGACGTTGAAGGTAGAATTGTCGAATGACATGCATTGTACAAGTCGTGCATTAACAAATTGTGAGATTGGGTTGCAAATACCTGTTAAAACTATTGATTGGAAAAGTTTTGAGATGGTTTTGTTCATCATGATGGTGTTGCCAAGGATTTTCCGTTACCATAGTATTCATTTCTTTAGTATTCCTTCCAGAATGTCGCTAGTATCTACTCAAAGTCGTGTACGGTGTTATCGATTCAAATAGAGGAATCAATTTCCCAATTAAACATTAATTTCTTCGTGTATTAATCAGATGCAAAGAGGTGGGATTATTGAAAAACTTGTCGTAGTATGATCACTGATTGCCTTAAGGATTGGACTCTCTTGAAACGTTGATTTTTAGGAAAATTTTAACTAAATGCTAGCCTTATTTGTAAAGCAGAAATTTAGTGTTTGTCATCGATTTGAGTCCACATCGTTTCCACACCAAACTGGGTGAACCTTTGCACAAGTATTCTTCAAGATCAGAAACGAAGTATTGTTTAATTTCTCTTCAATACCTTTTCTGGGTTCGAACCAAGATCACTGAAACAATTTTCCATAATAAATACACCTAAACTTCACTTTTATCTTTTGCAGGCTTCATTTCTTTTGAAGAATTAAATTAGAAGGTATGGTCGTGCTGAGTCCAGACAAGCACCAAAAGAACGGAATTGAACGAAGATTCTTATTTTGATCGTGGAATGTCGTTTTCGAATCTTTCTTTCGAGCAATTCGACTAAATAATCGTAAAATTTCTAAAATTTAGGATATTATAAAGAAGCAGTCCTCCTGACGACCAATGCGATATTTGAATCCATGAAATTTCCAATAAAGTGAGAACGGGATTTTATAAGTGGGAACCAAAAGGTATTTAATCATTTTACGATCGACAACTTAATTAAATTTTGAAATTTAATCTATTTCCATACTCTAAGACTCAATCATATCTCAATATGATTCTTTTCGTAGCGTTTATCCTAACCCAGTGAATACCAGCCATCATTAACTTCAAGGTTATTATAGAATTCGCTTAAAGTTAGAAGTTATTTTTTACAATTAATTCAATTTTCAAAAATGTATTTATTTAAACAAAATTCCATTATTTAAAAGCAATATTTAATTATTTTCATTTTTTTTGGTGATTTTAAATGTAACGGTTGACGGGGGTAGGGGTGGGGGAAAACAAATTTCCACCAATCAGAGCGCAGCTTCTATTTCGTAATGGTTTTCCTTGATAAAATTTTCAGTTCCCGGTGAGACTTCGTGGGGAAAGGTCGTGCTGATACACTTCCGCAGTAACGGTAAGAATTTGAATCTTTTTTCGTTATGTTTAAACGTTTGAAGTGCTGATATATGTAAATTGCATAGTGTATTTGGATGCAATATCTGAACTTAACCTATCTATTGTTAATATACCATGACACGGAATATTTCTGTGAACGATGTTTTCCGAATGAGCTTGCAGGAGATTGAACATTCGGCAAATGAAATTTGTATCGTATTTTCAACATTCGGAAATTCAAATTATTAGATTTTTACTGACGCGAAAGAATTTTCGGTTCTTAAGGAATCTCAAATTAAATATGTTGCCGACTGCGGTGAAGGAGTTGTTAGCTCGCTAGCTTCTCCAACGCAAAGGTCTCGGGTTCCAACCCCGGCAAGTTGGAATTTTTCTTGCTAGGGGATGGTTGTATCTTTGAAAAGAGCATTTACTTTTTAAGTGGATATAATCGGGATCTTTTTTTTCCATTAGAGAAGCTAATATTATCATTTGCTATGCGAAGTTTTCACTTGAAAGCGAGGTCATATCCTAATTTGAGAAGTTGTAATTTTGTAAGCGGAATTATCCTTTGCTAAGCAAAGCTTTCATTTAAGAATACAGTTACAGAATACATACAATATGATACAGTTTTTAGGATTATTATTCACTAAGTGTTAAGCTAAGTTATCGTTTGAGAAGCGGAGTTATTATTTCCTAAGTGGAATTATCTCTTAAGAAAAATAGTTATCACGTGCTAAGCTTAGTTATTATGTGATAAGCTTAGTAATCATTTAATAAGCAAAGTTATCGTTCGTTAAGTTCACCTGTGATCGAATACGTGAATATGCCTTGTGTGATACTTCTGACGTTTCGTTTTATGACTTTGCGAAATATTCGTTGCTGGAGCCGTGAATGACATTTTAACTTCGAAACTGTTCCAATTTTGTTCTTTTGCAAGCCTCGGGTTTATTGGAAGTTAATATTTCTTAATAATTCTCACGTAACGAAACAAAATTTGGAACACGGCTGTTAGTTAATAAGAGGTTTAAAATCTTGTTAAAAACCTTTCGAGCTCTATACGAGAAGTCACCAACGGTAACGGACATCCGGAGTTCAAATTGCATTACGTCACATAGATTAATCAATACTTACTTCAAGCGATTGTACATTATAACGCTTATAAGGTAACTGCTTCATTAAAATGTGTCTAATTACTGAATTTATTCCCATCGTATGTGCCGCGCGATTTTTCTGTGGTGTAGTACGTGTTACAGCATAATACAGTGCTTTAATAACTGGAATTCAGTGGAAACCAAGCGTCACCGGAAAGCTGTTTGTTTGAGATAACGAGGCGCTTTCCCATACCTTGACTTTCGTCCATAAAACTAACACTTTACTCTTGCTTTCAATATATCTATTTCGAAATATTCTTTTGCATTTATCGTCGATTTAAATTTTTATGTATCAATTGCCGACTTATAGAAGAATTTGCCCGAGTAATTCGGTCGCTATTCATTTTTGATTTTTGTTTAGGAATCAAGAATTAGTTGCTTTTTCATCCGTCATTAATGAGTGTTCTGTAACTTTAAACAAATATTAAGGATCGAATTTTCAACCTACGTTTTGAAATATTTTCTAGTTTCTTGCGAGATTTCTCCAACGGGAACTCTAACGGAATTCGTGATTTCAAATTCAGTGTCTATTCCAGTGGCATAAATATTTATCAGCCAAGAAGTGAACATCAAAGTATCCACTGCTCTTAGGTCTTTTCCGTTTCGTAGCATGTCTTCTTTTTGGTAATCCGAATCAATTCTTATGTAAAGAGAGAAAATTTGTAACACAGCTGCTAATGACTTAGAGGTTTAATATCTCAAAAAACGGTGGTTGTCGGAGCTCCTCGTTTTTTTCCCCGGTAATCGGAGAAAACAAGAAGAAGTGGTTGTTCTTAAATGTCGATTCTATCATTGAATTTAATTTTAACGTATCAATTGCTGACTTTTAGAAGAAAAAAGTAATTCGGTCGTGTGTCTTTTTTGATACGATGGTTAGGAATTAAAATACGTTATATGTTTTAAATCGATCACTATTTAGTATTCTGAAACTTTCAAAAACTACTTAGTAGTTTTGCACATACCTTTTTAACACTTTTCTTTACGTGTCTTCCGATGAGGTATAATGGCAATGAAAACCATAAAGGATTTCGGGATTTAAAAAATCAGCAGCGATGCCAGTGATATAAATAATTATTTAAATGGAATCAGAATATAGTCACCTAAATAGTATAATTTGCATTATATTTTAGCAAACCATATTATGACCATTTGCGATAATATTTAACAGCACAAAAGTGCGTTGTGCCAAGTCACGATAACTGTTAACATTATTATTCTGTTTTTTATGTACTCTACTGTATTCTGTATTTATACCGTATTTATTATTAAATTTGCATTCTTTTTAGATTTTTCATTCTAATGATATCAAATCAATAGATTTATTCTTCTTTGTAACAAAATGAGTACGTCACTCTCAATACATTTAATTTAATCATGAATTTTAATCGCGTAAACCAATTTCAGGCAAGTTTTACTCACATAATGATTATAATTTTTTTTGTAAATTTAATAAGTCCGCGCTACATTAATATCAATTTATATTAAGAATAGTAATAACTGTGAACTAAAAATTCGTAATGCAACTTAATTAAAGTAAATATTTCTTTATAGGTTACCAGTAACTGGGATGTTTTTCTTCATCTGTACTTTGCTGATTTCCCTCGCCGACGTAGACAGTGAAACTCAGTCGTAAGAGAAAGTCACGTCCTAGGTCACAAGACAGCTGATTCCTTAAAGTAAGTGCATTTACTTAGGTAGTGAGCACAACATTACAGGCTTCACTATTAAAATACCCAATTCCTTTGATTTTCTTTTGCACATTTCATATATTTTTCATTTTATAATTTGCCAACCTTTGTCACATTCGTTGACCTTAATATTTCCTCTAAAAATTGTTAGTATTTAGAGAAATAATAACAAAAAATATTTTTAGAACATAACATGAATATTATTTCAGTCTTTCTACAAAATTCATATAATATTAGGGTTCAATAACTATTCTTTTCTGTCTTTTCCCATTATGGTTTTAAGGATTGTGAAGTTTTACTAGCAAACTTAGTGAGTTGTAGGATAATCTAGTCCATTCTATATTCCTCTGTATTGATTTCATGATTCCCTATATCTGTTTGTCTCAACTATCCTTAGCAAATCACTATCAATATATCAGATTTAAGTTTTCCTGTAGTTTGTATGCCATTACATTTTACTGAGATATAATTATTTGTAACAAGAGCTAATTTACAACTTCTGGCTTAAGTCAATTGCAACCTTTTCAAAGTAGTTGATCCTGGTAATCTTCTTTCATTTGCATGTAACTTTGGCCCTTTTTTAACGTAATCTAGAATCCCCATTCCTGTTTTTACCCTTCCTTGCTTTCCTTCCATTTTTACTTCAATTACTCTCCATTGTTCCTGCTATCATACTTTGATGAATGGACTATTTTCATTTGTCATGTGGTACAGTATACAGAAAAATATATATCTCATTTTCTTTTGTCCCAGTCTTGATCAAGGCTGTGATGAAATGAAAGCTACAAAGGTATGAGTGAATAATTGTACTGATCAAGGTCTCTCCTAACGGAATATGAAGAAATATGTAAAGGTCTTTGAAACTGTTCTTAAATGTTTCCTCCTGCATGACACTTAATGCTAAGAAATAACTTCGAGCTAATTAATGCGTTGGTGAACTGTAGGAGGTTCTCCCACTATTAATGATGGAAAAGGAGTGGATATCAGTCACTAATTATCTGGAAAGGTAAGAAAATTTCTATATAGTAAATAAACTTGTGATAACTAAACAACACTAACTTTATGATAAAACTAATCCAAAGTATGAAAATTATGATAAATCTTTGAGTGCATTTGAAGCTTTATTCGCAGCAGAGATACAATAACCATAGACGGCATTAGAAAGAGATGGTAAACAAAAGCAAACAACTATTATGAGCATGCAGATGAAGATCGTAAGTTTGCATTAGTTGAGGTCAACTTAATGTAGGACTAAGCAATGCTGTACCTATGTTCATTGAACCCGAGCAGCTGGGGACGGATAAATTAGAAATCTTTGGAAGTTGTTGGATAGGCACAGGGAAAACTGACTACTTCTTCAATATATTAACAGGACTCTAGAGGTAATGAATCAACATAGGGTTACAAATTTTAGAGTAAATAGGTTTAAGCTTAGAATACATTGGAAATATCTAAATAAAATTGGACTAAATTATTCCATTATTTTCAGGCGATAATTAACAACTATTGTTTTATAGGTACCCATATGGAGAGGTCTTCTGGTAACTTCAAAAGAGAGCTACCCTAGCAGAATAAAATTCTCACTATGGAGTGGTGTGATGCCTCCTCCAGGTCGAGAGATTCTGCCCATCGAGTGGGTCTGAGTACCACGGGGTAGCTCTCGAATGAAAAGTACCATTTTCAGAATACAGTTCTCTTCAGGGGAGGTGTAACGCCTCTCCTGTTTGAGAGGTTCTGCCCATGGAAAGAGGGTCTGTGTACCTCATGGTATCACTCAATAGAAAGCTACCTTTGGCAAAATAATATTCTCATCGACGATCAGGATTCCGATTGAGATGTTTTGCCCTTCAAGACTTTCTGGTAGCCATCCAAAGAGAGATACCATTTGCAGATACAATTCTCGTCACCGAGAGGCATTTTGCCTCTCTTGATAGAGAAGTTCTGCCCATTATGGGACTAAAACTTGAAGATTTCATGTAGAGGGTCTGATCAGACCTCTCATGTTGAAAGAGACGTTTTAATAATCGATTCGCTTTGAAGAAGGCATCTTATTTAAGATTGTCGTTGGATGGAGGGACTCCAATGCCTTCCTATTTGGTGATGACAAAATAAGGTATGTTATTCATAAGATTTTAGAATATATTTTTTAAGTATTGGTATCTGATTATCGTTAGAAAATAACAATTTTTATAATTAAAATTTTTCATTGAATATTTATGGTCTCTTTTCTAACCTTTCAGGAATGGGTTGCTTATAAATACATTATTGATAAAGGTCGACTGGTTTACCTACCATAAAATCTCCACGTAAAACTTCCTGCTGAGAGGTCTGCTGGTCTTCTGGTACCTTCAAAAGAGAGCTACCCTAGCAGAATAAAATTCTCACTATGGAGTGGTGTGATGCCTCCTCCAGGTCGAGAGATTCTGCCCATCGAGTGGGTCTGAGTACCACGGGGTAGCTCTCGAATGAAAAGTACCATTTTCAGAATACAGTTCTCTTCAGGGGAGGTGTAACGCCTCTCCTGTTTGAGAGGTTCTGTCCATGGAAAGAGGGTCTGTGTACCTCATGGTATCACTCAATAGAAAGCTACCTTTGGCAAAATAATATTCTCATCGACGATCAGGATTCCGATTGAGATGTTTTGCCCTTCAAGACTTTCTGGTAGCCATCCAAAGAGAGATACCATTTGCAGATACAATTCTCGTCACCGAGAGGAATTTTGCCTCTCTTGATAGAGAAGTTCTGCCCATTATGGGACTAAAACTTGAAGATTTCATGTAGAGGGTCTGATCTGACCTCTCATGTTGAAAGAGACGTTTTAATAATCGATTCGCTTTGAAGAAGGCATCTTATTTAAGATTATCGTTGGATGGAGGGACTCCAATGCCTTCCCATTTGGTGATGACAAAATAAGGTATGTTTTTTAAAGATTTTAGAATATATTTTTTAAGTATTGGTATCAGATTATCATTAGAAAATAATAATTTTTATGATTAAAATTTTTTTCATTGAATATTAATGGTCTCTTTTCTAACCTTTCAGAAATGGGTTGCTTATAAATACATTTTTTGGTATAGGTTTACTGGTGTACCTACCTTAAAATCTCCTCCTAAACCATCCTGTGGAAGAGAAAAATTGTAAAATGCATAGGAATAGCAGCACATTCTAAATTGCTTTTGCAAGATAAGTCATTCTGTACCTAATGATCTTGACTTAATAACCATCACCTACTTCAAAGCTGTGATGTCGTAGAAATCGATGAACTAGATACAACAGGTTAGTTTGGGAAGGTTTTTGCAGGCTCTCCTCTTGAATAATCTATGGTAACTCTTTTATCATTTAATAGATCCTCATTTAAATATATGTTTAGCACTATGCATCCAAAATTGTAATTTCCTTGTTTAATTGCTTTGTGATCATCTAATGTGATCTAATGCTATTACTTTAATTTGAATTGGCATTCATAATTATAATAAATATATTATGTGTTTGTCCTATTATTCATATATAGAATATGCACTGAATGTTCCTTAAATACTACCAGAAGCTCCAGAGTGCTGCAGCTTGGGAGTAAAATGGAGAATGGTGGAAATGGACCACCACAGTCTACAGTTTGGGACAGTTGCTTAAGAGAGACACCAAGTTGCAGAGACATTCATTGGAAGAATGTACGAGGCCTTTGGATGGCTCCTGTTTAGGGCAGGGAAGTATAAGGGCAGCTACTGAGTGCTTTAAGGGTAGCTGCAGAGTAAGATAATATTAAATATATTGTTTTCAATTCATTGTTTTTAAATGCATCTCTAAGTTTCCAATAATATGCAAGACCTAATTATTTCTTTGATTAAGTTTCAATGGTGTTATAACATGTCAATTTATGTTTTTAATCTGTAATGATAAGTTAATTGGGTTTCAAGTATGATACAGTGGATTTAGATGGTTTGATAGGAAAAATCAGTAATTTTTTTCATATGCTCTTGCTCCAGTTTGCCTCTGTTGAATTGTTGTGGTTTTCCGTTCGTTCTGTTGAAGTACTGTTAAATCCTCTCCTTTCAAAATATCGTTACTCCGGCTTTTCCTTTCGCATTGCTCTATGCTAGATTTGGGGATACATGATTATAATATTCTGGGGGGTTTGTAATTTTTTTATATATATTGCATGCCTTATTTGAGTTATAATAAATATTTAGATACAATATTACTATTACTGTCAATATGTTCTGTTATACTGGTTGCAATACGATTTCGTTAATTTGCTTGAGTCAGCCAATGTCTGCCCTCTTAACTAGCAGATTTTATTATAGTTATAGGAATATTTCCAATTGGAGATCATGGACGACGTTTGTGGGATGTATTTCTGGAAATCTGATTTATTTCAATGATCATCCTTGTGGTTAGTTTAAATTTAAGCTGTCATTTGGTTTGCTTTGTTGGATTTCTTTTTTTTAAGTTCAATGAAATAATGGAAGTGTGAAATGGTAATGGTTGGTCTGTAACCGAAATTGTTTAGACTCTTTGAATAGCGATAGAAGATTTTACACTTTTTTTATTGCAAACATACAATATACAATGTATTTTAGGGTCAATTCCTTCATACTAATTTGATTTTTACTTTCTCCATATTCATAGTACATAGAAAGTATTGTTTTAATGAAAAAATATGACTTCCAGATTCCAACTGAGATACATGTTTTGGGATCCCTAGAATACGTTCTGACGATTTTTGGAACAATGTGTGCATCTGTGTGTGTGTGTGTTTGCTTGTGGGCGCTCTAACGTGAAAACTATTTGCCCTATCAGTACCAAACTTCACACAAATACTGTGGTTAGTGACAGAGTTGATAATTTTTGGAGCAAATCGTTTAACCGGAAGTTGAGCTTTTTTTATTCTTGGAAGCTAATTTCCTTGTTTGTGAAGCATCTCAAAAAAATGATATTTAGGTATATACTTTTGTTTTCGAAAATGCAATTTACTATAACTGTTGTATTGAACATATTTTTTTATCAGTGATTGCGAAGGACTTATTTGAGAAATACTGATAAACCGGAAGTAGCTGATTTTGTACTTTGTGGGCACTGTAATATGAAACTATTTGTTTTATCAACGTCAAATTTCATATATAGTACTTTGGTTGATGTCCTTAGAGTTTATTAGTTTCTGGTTTAAATCGGTTAGCTGGAAGTCGAGCTCTAATTTTTGAGGCTCGTTTCTGATTTTTGCAAAATATCTCCATTAATCTGATATTTAGGTATGTACGATTATTTATAAAAGTTTTAGAGATTGCAATTTAGTATAACTTTTGTGTGAAAGATATTTTTGTATAACTAATTGTTTAGGAGTTATTCATGAAATACTGATCAACGGGAAGTTGCTGATTATCTAATTAAGCAAAAATATGAGACCTAAGTTTTAAAATTTTCATCAGTTATTTATTAATATTATTCTTTTTCAGGTGTGTAATTGCTATTCTTTATTGGCAACGTATCCATTTCCAATAGAACTTCCTATGGAAATATAATAGGTTCATAGAAATTCATTGAAATATATTCTTTGTGTATCCAGTCCTTGGGAGCATAGAGTATGCCTAGCTTGTTTGGTTTGAGTACATTAAATGTTTAACACAAGCTCCCCACTGCTTTGGGCACAAGGTTATGGGTCGACGATTTAGTAGTAGTTTTTGCACAGGCCATTTTGGGAACTTTGTGTGCAAGGGCAAGTGTGGTCTCATCCGACTGTGCATCATCGCCCACTTCCATGGCCTCATTGAGGCACTGGTAGAAAAAAGTGGTGTATCAAAAGTGACTTTATAATGATTACAAATTAAAGTTATATCTGTTAATCCATCTCCTATCTATTACATATAGATGTTTCTCAAATTATACCTAATTATACATTCACTGACTCATTCATTCATAGGGAATTGTAACCATATTTCATAAGTGTCACTGACTTGAAATTTTTTCAACGTACTGGCCATAACGTTTAACCACCAAGAAAAAAACGATTTTTAGCTTCAGTGTCATGTGTTCGATGCTGACTACTATGGAAAAGCAGTGGTTATCGGTCACTAATGATCCGGAAAGGTAAGCAAATTTCAAAATCATCAATGAACGTGTGATAACTAAACTAAACTAGCCTTATGGTAAAACTTAATCCATTGTTTGAAAATTATAATAAATATTTGAGTGCATTTGAAGCTTTATTCGCAGCAGAGATACAATAACCATAGACGGCATTAGAAAGAGATGGTAAACAAAAGCAAACAACTATTATGAGCATGCAGATGAAGATCGTAAGTTTGCATTAGTTGAGGTCAACTTAATGTAGGACTAAGCAATGCTGTACCTATGTTCATTGAACCCGAGCAGCTGGGGACGGATAAATTAGAAATCTTTGGATGTTGTTGGATAGGCACAGGGAAAACTGACTACTTCTTCAATATATTAACAGGACTCTCGAGGTAATGAATCAACATAGGGTTACAAATTTTAGAGTAAATAGGTTTAAGCTTAGAATACATTGGAAATATCTAAATAAAATTGGACTAAATTATTCCATTATTTTCAGGCAATAATTAACAACTATTGTTTTATAGGTACCCATATGGAGAGGTCTTCTGGTAACTTCAAAAGAGAGCTACCCTAGCAGAATAAAATTCTCACTATGGAGTGGTGTGATGCCTCCTCCAGGTCGAGAGATTCTGCCCATCGAGTGGGTCTGAGTACCACGGGGTAGCTCTCGAATGAAAAGTACCATTTTCAGAATACAGTTCTCTTCAGGGGAGGTGTAACGCCTCTCCTGTTTGAGAGGTTCTGCCCATGGAAAGAGGGTCTGTGTACCTCATGGTATCACTCAATAGAAAGCTACCTTTGGCAAAATAATATTCTCATCGACGATCAGGATTCCGATTGAGATGTTTTGCCCTTCAAGACTTTCTGGTAGCCATCCAAAGAGAGATACCATTTGCAGATACAATTCTCGTCACCGAGAGGCATTTTGCCTCTCTTGATAGAGAAGTTCTGCCCATTATGGGACTAAAACTTGAAGATTTCATGTAGAGGGTCTGATCTGACCTCTCATGTTGAAAGAGACGTTTTAATAATCAATGCGCTTTGAAGAAGGCAACTTATTTAAGATTATCGTTGGATGGAGGGATTCCAATGCCTTCCCATTTGGTGATGACAAAATAAGGTATGTTTTTGAAAGATTTTAGAATATATTTTTTAAGTATTGGTATCAGATTATCATTAGAAAATAATAATTTTTATGATTAAAATTTTTTCATTGAATATTAATGGTCTCTTTTCTAACCTTTCAGGAATGGGTTGCTTATAAATACATTTTTTGGTATAGGTTTACTGGTGTACCTACCTTAAAATCTCCTCCTAAACCATCCTGTGGAAGAGAAAAATTGTAAAATGCATAGGAATAGCAGCACATTCTAAATTGCTTTTGCAAGATAAGTCATTCTGTACCTAATGATCTTGACTTAATAACCATCACCTACTTCAAAGCTGTGATGTCGTAGAAATCGATGAACTAGATACAACAGGTTAGTTTGGGAAGGTTTTTGCAGGCTCTCCTCTTGAATAATCTATGGTAACTCTTTTATCATTTAATAGATCCTCATTTCAATATATGTTTAGCACTATGCATCCAAAATTGTAATTTCCTTGTTTAATTGCTTTGTGATCATCTAATGTGATCTAATGCTATTACTTTAATTTGAATTGGCATTCATAATTATAATAAATATATCATGTGTTTGTCCTATTATTCATATATAGAATATGCACTGAATGTTCCTTAAATAATACCAGAAGCTCCAGAGTGCTGCAGCTTGGGAGTAAAATGGAGAATGGTGGAAATGGACCACCACAGTCTACAGTTTGGGACAGTTGCTTAAGAGAGACACCAAGTTGCAGAGACATTCATTGGAAGAATGTACGATGCCTTTGGATGGCTCCTGTTTAGGGCAGGGAAGTATAAGGGCAGCTACTGAGTGCTTTAAGGGTAGCTGCAGAGTAAGATAATATTAAATATATTGTTTTCAATTCATCGTTTTAAATGAATTTCTAAGTTTTCCAATAAAATGGAAGACCTAATTATTTCTTTGATTAAGTTTCAATGGTGTTATAACATGTCAATTTATGTTTTTAATCTGTAATGATAAGTTAATTGGGTTTCAAGTATGATACAGTAGATTTAGATGGTGTGATGGGAAAAATCAGGAATTTTTTTCATATGCTCTTGCTCCAGTTTTCCTCTGTTGAATTGTTGTGGTTTTCCGTTCGTTCTGCTGAAGTACTGTTAAATCCTCTCCTTTCAAAATATCGTTACTCCGGCTTTTCCTTTCACATTGCTCTATGCTAGATTTGGGGATACATGATTATAATATTCTGGGGAGTTCGTAATTTTTTTTATATATATTGTATGCCTTATTTGAGTTATAATAAATATTTAGATACAATATTACTATTACTGTCAATATGTTCTGTTATACAGGTTTCAATACGATTTTGTTAATTTGCTTGAGTCAGCCAATGTCTGCCCTCTTAACTAGCAGATTTTATTATAGTTATAGGAATATTTCCAATTGGAGATCATGGACGACGTTTGTGGGATGTATTTCTGGAAATCTGATTTATTTCAATGATCATCCTTGTGGTTAGTTTAAATTTAAGCTGTCATTTGGTTTGCTTTGTTGGATTTCTTTTTCTTAAATTCAATGAAATAATGGAAGTGTGAAATGGTAATGGGTGGTCTGTACCCGAAATTGTTTAGACTCTTTGAATAGCGATAGAAGATTTTACACTTTTTTATTGCAAACATACAATATACGATGTATTTTAGGGTCAATTCCTTCATACTAATTTGATTTTTACTTTCTCCATATTCATAGTACATAGAAAGTATTGTTTTAATGAAAAAATATGACTTCGAGATTCCAACTGAGATACATGTTTTGGGATCCCTATAATACGTTCTGACGATTTTTGGAACAATGTGTGCATCTGTGTGTGTGTGTTTGCTTGTGGGCGCTCTAACGTGAAAACTATTTGCCCTATCAGTACCTTACTTCACTTATATACTGTGGTGTGCTGACAGAGTTGATAATTTTTGGAGCAAATCATTTAACTGGAAGTTGAGTTTTTTTTATTCTTGGAACCAAATTTCCGTTTTTTTAAATATCTCCAAAATAATGATATTTAAGTTTATACAATTGTTTATAAAAGTTTTAGAAAATGTA
Source organism: Sympetrum striolatum (assembly GCA_947579665.1). Taxonomy (NCBI): domain Eukaryota; kingdom Metazoa; phylum Arthropoda; class Insecta; order Odonata; family Libellulidae; genus Sympetrum; species Sympetrum striolatum. The sequence goes on from OX388350.1 coordinate 3,471,136, forward strand.
ATTTTCTATAACTGCTGTATTGATCATATTTTTTTATCGCTGATTGCTAAGGAGTTAATCGTGAAATACTGATAAATCGGCAGTAGCTGATTATTTACTTTGTGGGCGCTCTTGGCAAAAGGCATTTTTAATAGTTTTTTGTCGAACATGTCCCAAAAAACATTACTTATAATGTTTGTGGCATAAATGAAATTATGATATAAATTAATCACTTATCTTCCAAGTTAAGTTTGAATATAGAATTCGAAAATACTGTCGTAGAAAAATATTGACATCTTATACATGAAGAAAGTCATGAGCTGGCCACATCAGATTTTTTCTTGTGATGCATTGGTGCTACTTTTAAGGTATCCTAGAACAGCTTTTTGATGACATGTAGGTGTTTTCCTTGCTCTCGTTTTGATTGTAATTAGTGGTGTTTTTGATAGGGGCAGAATTTCATCACAATTTGTGCAATGGTTTTCTTTTCATGGTTAGGATATACCCATGTATTGGTCTGGATATTTTAATGTTCTAATATAGATTTTTAAAATTTTAAAATATATATAGAGTATATTCAATAAGAAATATAAATAAATTCTTTATGATATCAAATTCAGAATATGTTTTCATATTATAGGTTACCATAAAATACTTGCATATTGTTACATAGAACTATTATTATTTACAATATTAATTAAGTATTTTCACTGAAAAAGGTTGATATATAGGATGTATTGTGTTCTATTTTTCTGACAAACCATTACGTAAGGAAAATTATGAGACCTAATTTTAAAAATTTACATTAGTAATTGATTAATATTATTCTTTTTCAGGTGTGTAATTGCTATTTTTTATTGGCAACATATCCATTTCCAATAGAATTTCCTATGGGAATATAATAAGTTCATAGAAATTCATTGAATTATATTCCTTGCGTATCCAGTCCTTTGGAGCATAGAGTATGCCTAGCTTGTTTTGTTTGAGTACATTAAATTTTTAATACAAGTTCCGCACTACTTTGGGCACACGGTTATGGGTCGAAGATTTAGTAGTAGTTTTTCCCCAGGCCATTTTGGGAACTTTGTGTGCAAGGGCAAGTGTGGTCTCATCCGACTGTGCATCATTGTCCACTGCCATGGCCTCATTGAGGCACTGGTAGCACAAATTGGTGTATTAAAAATTACTTTATGATGATTATAAATTAACTTTATATCTGTTAATCCATCTCCTAACTATTACATATAGATGTTTATCCAATTATACCTAATTATACATTCACTGACTCATTCATTCATAGGTGATTAAAATTGTAACCATATTTCATTAATATTAGTAATTGCCTTGTATAGTTGCCTTGTAAATATCGAACAGGATCTGCTGTTGTTACTGGAATATCAATTGGCATTTGTAATAATATTTAATATATTATGTGTTTGTCTTAATATTCATGTATGCACTGAATGTTCTTCAAATAATATGAGAAGCTCCAGAGTGCTGCAGCTTGGGAGTAAAGTGGAGAGTGGTGGAAATAGACCACTACTGTCTTCAATATGGGACAGTTCCTTAAGAGAGACTCCAAGTTGTGGAGGTATTCGTTGGAAGAATGTACAAGGCCTCTTGACGGCTCCTGTGGAGGGCAGGGAAGTATAACGGCAGCCACTGAGTGCTTTAAGGGTGGCTGCAGAGTAAGATATTATTACATATATTGTTTTCAATTCATTGTTTTTAAATGCATATATCTAAGTTTTCCAATACATTGTAAGTCCAACTTATTTCTTTGATTGAGTTTCAATGGTGTTATATCATGTCAATTTATGTTCTTAATCAGTAATGATACGTTAATTGGGTTTTGAGGATGATACAGTGGACTTATGATGTGTGATGGGGAAAACCAGGCAGTTTTTCATATGTTCTTGCTCCAGTTCGCCTTTGTTGAATTTTTGTGGTTTTCAGTCTGTTCTGTTGAAGAACTGTTAAATCCTCTCCTTTCAAAATATCTTTGCTCGGGCTTTTCCTTTCACACTTTCTATGCTAGATTTGGGGTACATGATCATAATATTCTGGGGAGTTCATAATTTATTATATATATTTCATGCCTTATTTCATCATCATCATCATCATCATCAGCCATTTTCAATCCGACGTCGGATGTAGGCCTCCCCAAGTACTTTCCAATTTTCTCTGTCCTGAGCTTCTCGTTGCCACGTTACACCTAAGTACTTGATGATGTCTCTGTTCCACCTGTCCATAGGTCGTCTTCTTGGTCTCTTCACATCTCTTGGTATCCAGTTGAGAACTGCAGATGTCCAACGGTTGTCGTTTCTTCTTGCAATATGGCCGGCCCACCTCCATTTCAGTGATCTTACCTTATCTATTATGTCTGTAACTCCAGTCATCATTCTCACCCAAGTGTTTCGTTTCCTGTCTCTTCTTGTGATTCCCAGCATGCAGCGCTCCATGCTCCTTTGTGTTGTCTGAAGTCTCTGGGTTGTTGCAGCATTTAACACCCAAGTTTCACTTCCATAGGTCAAGACAGGTAAAATGCATTGGTTGAAGACCTTCCTCTTCAAAACCATTGGCATTCCTGACTTCAGAATGTGTGAGTTCCTTCCAAATGCGCTCCAGCCAAGTTTCATTCTTCTGTTTACTTCATTAATCCTGTTTTTCTCTCCTGTTGTTACAAGTTGTCCCAGGTATGTGTATTCCAAGCAAACATCCAGAGGTTTTCCTTGAAGTTTGACTGGCTCTTGCACTGTAAAAGAATTATACATAACCTTTGTTTTTGTTAGGTTTATCCTGAGTCCTATCTTCTGTCCTGCTGTGTTTAGCTCTTCAAGTCTTGAAGTTAGATCTTCTGCGTTAGCTGCAAAGAGAACTATATCATCTGCAAAACGGAGGTGACTGATGTACTCCCCATTTACTCTTAACCCCTTCTCTCCCCAATCAAGGGTTTTAAAAACTTCTTCTAAAATGGCTGTGAACAAGATGGGAGATAGACCGTCACCTTGTCGAACTCCCTTCTCAATCTTGAATTCATCGGTCTCTTCATGAAGCATTACAGAAGCTGTGGCATTCTCGTAGACACTGCGCAAGAGGCGGATGTACTCAGAATCTATCCCTTGATTCTTCAGAGCTTTCAGAGTGGAGGAGGTACTTACCGAGTCGAAGGCCTGTTCATAATCTACAAAGCAAAGGACGAGTGGCATCTCGTATTCATTCGTTCTGTTTATAATTTCCTGTAATGTGTGGATGTGGTCCATAGTGCTGAAGCCTTTCCGGAATCCCGCTTGTTCTCGAGGCTGGGCTGAAGACAGGGTCATCTTAAGACGTTCCGCTATTATCCTCATGAATGTTTTGTAGACAACTGGAAGGAGGCTAATGGGGCGATAGTTCTTCAAATCTTCTTTGCTTCCTTTCTTGTGCAGAAGGGCAATCCTTGCGTGGTTCCATTCCTTGGGAATCATTCCTTGTTTTAGACAATTACTGAATAATTGTGCTAAAACATTAGCAATCTCTGTTCCACCAGCTTTCAGATATTCCGCCAGCACCCCATCTGCTCCTCCTGCTTTCCCATTCTTCATCTGCTTAATCGCCGCCATTACTTCTTCTGGGAGGATTGAGAGGAGATTTTGTGAGCTTTGGCTTTCATCTTGGTTCTCCTCTTCGGCGTTTCCTACCTTCTTGTATAGGTTGCCAAAGTATTCTGCTACAATCCTTAATATTGCTGGTCTGTTATATGTTGTGGTGCCATCTCCTTTCTGTAAGGCTAAAATCTGTTTCCTACCAATTGCTAGGCGTCTTCTAGCCCTCTTTATGCTTTTGTTATTTTCTATGGCCTCTTGCACAATCTTTTCATTGAAATTCCTCACGTCTTCCTTGATTGCTACTCTGATGGCTTTGCAAAGCTCGGCATATTCGATATTATCTCTTGGAGTGTTTAAATTCTTCATTTCCTTCCGTCGTTTCATCATTTTCCGGGTTCTATCACTAAATTTCTTATCCTTAGGTTTTCTTGGCATGCTTGCTACTTCCTCTGCCGCTTTCTTTACAATTTCCATAACTTTGGTTTCGAGTTCTCCCTCCTGAAGTGCTGAGAATCTATTTCTAAGTTCCAGCTGAAACTTTTTCTCGTTATCTGATAGTTTATCAATATTTATCTCCTCCTTCTTGCAAGAAACCAACTTCTTTCGTTCCATTCGGGGGTTAATATTGATTCTGCATCTAACAATTCTGTGGTCACTTCCAGTGTTGAAATTATTCAAAACTTCACAGTTAGTTACAGTGTAGAGTCTGTTTACCAATATGTAGTCTATTTCATTTTTTGTTCCATTGGGACCTCTCCACGTCCATTTCCTTGTAGGATTTTTCTTAAAGTATGTATTTGTTATATACATATTGGTGCATTCTGCAAACTCTACTAAGCGGTGACCTCGCTCATTTCTCTGGCCCAGTCCATATTGTCCTGCGACAGTGTCATCAGTTTCCCGCTGCCCTACACGAGCATTAAAATCTCCCATAATGACTTTATAGTAGTGGGCCTCCTTGTCATGTTCAGTGCCGAGAGTTTGGTAGAAGTTTTCAATTTCCTCTTCGCTGCTTGCCGCTGTTGGTGCGTAGACTTGGATGACCTGTACTGAGTAACGCTCATTGATCTTCAGTATGAGTTTACAAATTCTATCTGATACACCTTCGATTTTCACCACATTATCCTTCCATCTCTTGTTGATCAAAAATCCAACGCCTCCATTTCTTCCATCCTTGGTACCCCTGTAAAAGAATAAGTGTCCTTCCTTCAGTGTAAGTAGCTCCTCTGATTTTCTTCTGACTTCGCTGAGACCGATGATATCCCATTTTATCTTCTCTGCTTCATTGAGTAGTTCCAGCAGTCGTTCTTCACTCTTCAAGCTGCGGCAGTTGTAGGTTGTGAATTGCAGGGTAGTAATTCTTTTCTTCATGATGGACCTCTTCAATGCCACCACCTCCCGGACATCCGAATGGGTGGTGCTTTTACGTCCGGATAAATTTCCATTAAAGAAGCTCATCATGAAAATTGTACTTATATTTGGGGGGGTTAGGACAATAATTCACCAGACTGTCCTACTGCCGGTTGGTGAATGCCACTTTCATTATTTGGCCGGAGATATTGTTGAAGCCTTCTTAGCATGGTTGAACCTGGGCTATGCATCGCCTCCAACCTCCGTTAACACCCCTCCGCCCCGATGAGGCAATGAACTGTGGCGGTGATGAGGAGGGGATGCCTTATTTGAGTTATAATATATATTTAGGTATAATATTGCAATATAAATTTTTTAAAGTGCTTCCATTCCTTCCAGGTCATTCTATTTATTCAAAACCTCCAAATGTTTTTGCGTTTGACACTAGGCTTCTCTACTTTTTTTAAAGTATGTATATAGAGATTTTCAAATTTTTTATGATTGATTTAGGGTTAAAATTTGGACCATGTGTATGAACAGAAGTAATGGATCTTTCATGAACGCAGCTAAATATTTTCCTTATGATCATTGGTTCGATGCTCGGTTTGGAATCCATCATTCAATTAAACGCAAATATAGAGTTCCATTTTAAGAGATTCGCGAGAATTGAATTGGGATTTTAGAAATTGTCAGATTATCCCAAAGCAAATTTTTCCTTGTTTTTTGTCATAAAAAAGTCCTTGGTTTGACACCAGATCTGCTGAATACAGAATCGAATTATATCTGGAATAATTTAGGTGCTTATGTATGGCTGGGTGAAAATTTCTCCCATTTATGAAAAATTGCCACAACTTTTAATAATTTTTTCAATCTCTTTTCCGATTACGTGCAAACATAAAATACTGCATGTAAATAGAGATCATAAATACATTTCATGTAAGAATTTAACGGTTTCTCTCATGATCCTTGGTTCAAAGACAGAGCGCCATTAGTATTTCTCTGTTTTGATAATGTGGATAAAAGATTCTTCTTTAAGGATAACCCAGGTATGATATCCTCTTAAAACATTTTATTAAATTAGTATTATTCCTACATGGTAGTTCTATGTTTTCACATTATCGGAAAAAGCCCGGGGTTCAAGACCAGGTAGCTCTACCATTTGAAATGTTTTGTGGGGAATTGCAATTTTTTGTATTCGTTAAACAAAAGTTGAAAATTCTCTGACCAGGAATGTGAGGAGATGTAATAAATATTTCTTAAAAATAGTTTATCACCTTATGAAAATTGTGTTCTAGCTGGGGCACCATTTGTATTCAACCATATATTTTCAAGAGGGAATACAAAATTAGGTTTGAGGGAGTACTTGATTTGATACTGTCTTTTCATTTGCATTATCAATATGCTTTTATATAACTTTTGCTCATATATACTATGATTATATTGTTAATAGATTATTAATTATTATTAGTTATTATTATTCTAGAATACAGTAAACCCACATTAACACGAATCTCAAGGGACCGGGCAAAGAGTTAGCGTTAAGAAACATTTGTACTAACCGTAGTGCAGTAAAATTGTGCAAATAAACTTAATGATATACTGACTTCTATTATGTTGTTTATTTATATGTAACCATCACAACATTTTCTATTAAGTCCTTCTTTACCTCTTTGATTGGTAAAAATATTCCATCATTAATTTTAAGCGATAGACTTACAATAAATTGGTTAAATATTTTTATTTTACATCACAGTCAGGTATTAATTACATAAAAAAATTACCAGTCTTCAAAATTAGAAATTTTCGTTATTATTTTGCTATAAAAGTTTGTTTTAGCATTTTTAGGCTAAAAAATCATGCAAATACTTCTGCTTAAGAGCAGGGAACATATGTGCTTTGGGATGTGGACTTGAGCTTTTAAAGTATCTGTTGAGATAAATATATTGGCATTTGGCTGAATCACCTTATTCCATGAGTAGATAAACTCAAGTGCAAATGCGTCATAAGAATGTATATTGACAGTTTTAGCATTTATGTTTGCATTAGTATTCCTGAATATGTTTAAAAATCAACAAAACATACCTCAAAGTTTATACTTTTATTCCTCTTTTTGATGGTGCTACTTTTTGAGTCCTTCAGTAGCATGCTAAATAATGTATCTATGTTATAATTGATGCTACATAAACATGCTACAGATGTCACAATTAGGCAATTTTGAATTTTTACTGATCATTTTCCAACAATTCTTTACATCACATCTATATTTGTTGGTGTTCTTGAGTTTTGAACAATAAAATTACGACTTGATATTTATGTCCATACAACATGATTATAGCAAGAAACCATCAATGCTTGTTTCTACGTTTTAATCGTAAATTTCAGGAAAAATCGTGACATACTTAGGTAAAGTCCACGGTCCAAACCCAGAAGGGTCAAAACATTTTCATAAGATATAGACGTAAAATTCATTTCTTTTGTTGCGGGGTCCATTTCTTTTTCAAAATATAATTAGAAATAACAGTCTTCAAAAGTCGATTTAAGCTCCAAAAGAAGAAAAATAGAATAAAGATTCTTATATTGGTCGTTGAATATCATGCTTGATTAGAAATTGCAAATATTTTGATAAAATATGTGAATATTTTATCGATATTTTTAATTCGTAAACAACCCACCCCCCTGACGATCAAGGTACTTGATTTTTTCTAGCTAAATCATTTATTGGTAAGAACACATTGAGAAGATATGAGTTCTTCAAATTAATGTCAGCAATAATTGATAGATTATAGGAAGAGGGAGATATTAAATGAGATGTTAGTTGCTGGAGCTATGAACGATATGCTGTTAAACGGTGAGTTGTCAAGTTGTAGCAAATCTCCAACACCATATTCCTTGATCGGAGAGGTAATGCAAGTTTGTTTTGTTATATGCAGTATGCAAAAAGTAATTCATAGTATTTTTACTTTCTCCCTATACAGTAGTATAGAGAATTTGACTTCCAGACAAAAAATTCGACCTCCAGATTTCAACCGAAGTAGATGTTTTGTGGCCCATATTGTTTGTTTTTGCTATTTTCCCGAACATGTCTGTCTGTGTGTCTATCTGAGGTAAAAAAAAATCGTAGGCGCTCTATCTTAAAAGGTAATTATGCGATAATTTCCAATACTCATATTTAGTATTTTCCTAGCATTGAATATTTTGGAGTTTTTGATGAATACCGCTTAACCGGAAGTTGTGGTTTGGCTGGAGCAAAATTTCGTTTCATCAATATCTCTGTCAGAATGCAGTGTAGGTACATACAACTATGCACAAACGTTATAGATATTGCACTTAACTACAACCTTTGTTTGAAACCTTTTTTTGCAACACTGATGGTTTAGGCGTTATTCTTGTATAATGGTTAACCAGATGTTGTTGTTTAACCAGAAATGGAAGTTTTTCATACATATCTCTGTGACAATGCAATGTAGGTATACAATTATCCACAAAAGTTATAGATAATATACTACACTACAATTTAAAAAAAAATATTTTTCTCTTACACTCATTGTTTTCGAGTTATTTATATATTACCGGCATAGGCTTCTGTTTTCAATAAATATAGAGAAAGTTGTGTGTTGGCCACATCAGATTTTTTTGAGTGCTTCCACTTCATATACATTCGATATTTTTCAGTTATTGGTGTTTAATCTCTGCATCTGTTTAGGCACTGTGACTGCATTTGTGTTATTTGATCGAGCTCCATGTTACGCATTTTAGCATTGGGGCACAAGTCAGACCCGTAATACACTTACTTTCCACAAAGAATATTTATTGGTTGTTTAAGAGTGATGTCTTTTATATATATATGCTTCTCCGGATTCATTCATGTATATACCCTGATAGGATATTAATTCACAGGCTAAACTACTAGCGTCATTGACTCGAAATTTTTACCACATATTGGCTATAACATACAACCACCAGAAAAATTGCGATATTGAACCTCAGTGTCATGGGTTCGATTCCGGAGGGACCCATATTCCCAATTTTTTCCATTTAAATGCATTGCTTTGATATTTTCTGGAATTAAAAAAAAAATACTTTCCGGATAGGCATAGAATCAAAACTCAAGGAGCCTATATATATGGTCATTATCAATCAAAAACATAAATGACTTTTACGGAAAATTTTCTGTTGTGCTGCATAGGAAGTATCTCCAAAAAGACCCGGGTTTGTTGCCAGACGATTAAATTGCAGCAAATGTTAAGAATATTTTCAATCCTTTTTTTTCTATTGAGGACAGTCTCGATATGATGCCGACATGAAATCAATGTTGTCAATCTGCTTGCAGTATGCAAGCTACATTTTACTCGTAAAATATATTTCTTTTGTGCTTGTTCATTGATTCCAATATCCATTTGTACCTTTCCTAAAATATCTCCTTAAACATGATGCTTCTTATCCTAATGCTATCTTCGAATACATTTTTATTATCCTCAAACAAATGTTGTCTTCATCAAATAAACTTTTCATTCAAAGGATATGAGTTCTAATATATTGGTGATTTTAGATATTCTATTATAAATTTATTTTGCTTTTTTATTGGTTTGGAAATAATTATAGCCTAGCATTTTCTATGTAGCCTTAATTATGAGGTATTTGTTACTATCAGGTCTATAACAATTGTATTTATCAATTTAAATATTCCCCTTGAGAATTAATGAGCACTTCAACTAGTCTTTTATATGAATATATATGTAAAATATAAAATAGTGTGTGTGTGTATGTTTACTAAATACTCAAGAACCAAGAGTCACACAACTTAGAAATATTCTACATTATTTAAAGTCAACCCCATGCAGTGCTACTCTTAGGCTACTCACAGGCACATTCCCTGTAGTTCCCTTTATTTCCCTGAAGTCCATGTTTTGTACCCAGACGGGTGAAAACGTTTTCTTAAGAAATAAACGTCAAGGTCATTTTTTGTTGCAAAGTTAATTTGTTTTTCAAAATTAAATTAGAAATAATTGTTGTAGGAAGTCAAATTAAGCACCGTAAGAAAAAGAATAGAATCAGGATTCTTTTTGTGATCCTGAAATATCGTTTGATATTTAATCTTGCGCGCATTTTGATAAAGTGCGTGAATATTTTATCGAAATTTGGAGTTTGTAAACAACCCATCCCTCTGACAATAAAGGCCAATATTGAGTCCCCAGCTCATGTAGTTATCGGTAAGAACACATTGAGAGAAAATGCCCAACTCAAATTAATGTTAGGAATAAGTGATAGATTATATGAAGAGGGAGAAATTTAAGGAGATATTAGTAACTGCAGCTATGAATGATATACTGTGAAGAATCGAGCATAAAAATGTACAAATACAAGTATTTTAGAAAGTTTTTCTTATTTTATGGAAGCATCTGTATCAACCAAGTTTTATTCATATCAACGGTATTTTTTACTGACTATTTTGTGGGATAAATGGGTTTATAGCAGTTTGTTAGATAAATTGCTTCCTCTCAATCAATACAACAGTGAATGGGTGTATAAATCCTAAAGAAGGTAAAGTAAGTTTGTTTATTTATTTGAAGAGTGCAATAAGTTATAAAAATATATTCTAATATTTAGGCAAATTTGTAGAATTAATTACTACTCCTTTTTCTATGCTTATTGGTTTGGAAATAATTATAGCCTGGTATTTGCTATCTGCCTAAAATTATGAGGCATTGATACGATCAAGGTTGTTACACTGGTATTTATCAACTGCAATTCCCCCATTGAGATTCAATGGACATTTCTGCTAGTATATATAAAAGCGATCAAAACTCTAACCATGTTCCACAAGTGTCATTGACTTGAAATTTTTGCTACATACTGGCCATATTCTGTAATGGGCAAAGAAAGTGTTGCTTTGAACCTCAGAGCCATGGGTTTGATGCCAGAAGGTCCCAAAGTCCCGATTTTCTCCTTAAAGATCCATTGTGGTGATTTTGAAAAATATTTTGAGGAACTTCTCGGCAAAGTAGAGAAAAGAAATTCAAGAGATTTCTGGAAATTGTGCATATCTGATAAAACAAAAAAAAATATCTTCTACAATTATCCTTGGTTCGACTCTATGTTGGTGCAAATATTCTCCCATTTAAAATGCATTGTGTCAATTTTTAAGATTAAAAAAACCATTCCCCAATAACATAGAAGCATGAGACTCGGCATTTAATTATGGATCATAAACACATTTTATATCCATTTTTCATATCTGAGAGATTCCTGATCCAGATCCCTGAGAGCCATTTACATTTCTTTCCGCATTTCAAATGGGGATATTAATGTGTTATCTACCTCAATATTTCAATTATATAAGTTATATATCTACCATGGAATTATATGTATGCCCTCCTTCCTTTGTTCCTTCGATAGGGAATTCAAAATCATAGATTTCCCAAAAAATAATATATCTATATATATATATATATATATATATATATATATATATATATATATATGGATAGGAATATAGATAGGATACTAATTCACAGGCTAAACCACAAGCGTGATTGAGTTGAAATTTTTACGGTGTATTGGCCGTAACGTGTAACTGCCAGAAAAATTGTGTCTAAAATAAAGTCTACAAAACCACAATAACTCAATATTTTGTCTCACATCTTTTGAATGAATAATTCCTTCACCTAAGACAACATTCCTTTTAAAAATATAAATTTAGTTATTGTGTTAACATTATTTTATTGATTCTATTTTCTAGATAGTATTTTATTGATTGTATATATTTTCCCTGGCTATATTTATTATTACAATAGTATTTCTAATACTGTAAATGTTTTTATTGTAAACTGTCAATGGGATAACACTCGTAATAAACATATTATTATTATCTGAAAGGTTGTATATGTAGTGAGGTAAGAGGCAATATCAGTTACTATGAAAGAAGAGCATTGAGAAAGAAAATATATTGGTCCACATCATGAACTGGAAATCCACTTCTCAGCCTATGCTCCAGATATAAGTTGAGGATAGAAATGTTGTTAGATGGATGTCATTCAAAAAGCATGGAATAAAGTAAGGTATTGATGTGTTCTTTATGTATTTTCTCATCTACTAGTACATTCTAATTAATTCAAATTTTCCATAGAAATGGAAAGATTTTGTATCTTTGATGAATAATTTCCTCTCAAAACTTTGGAATTTATTGTGAGATAAATAATTATTTTGCACAATATGCCAATGTGAAGTCAAATTCTGATTTTTGTATACACTTCACTAGCTTTCTCACAATTTTTCGTGCGGACAAAAGTGTTTTTAAATTTCCGTTTCTCCTCTTTGTTGTTGGTTAGAGTATGAACTTGGTAATGTATATTAGGGTAATGTAGAAGTAATGTGTAATGGTAAGGTAATAGTTCATGTATATTGAGTTCCTTTTCTGCATATCCTCATTGCAAGGCTTATTATTATGTATCACTTGGTATTATTATTATTTGTCAGCAAAATATACTGTTATATGCAAAAAATCATAGATTTGCTATGGTTTTTAGTCTTTTAACTACAGCAGGCCGTATTAATTTATTTATTAGTTCACCCTTGATAAATTCATTTTTACTAAAGTACAAAATCATATTCTAAGTCACAAATAAGGGATTTTATTTTAATTATTTTGAGGAAACGCTTATTCTTGTCATAGTTATACATTACAAACATGCATTTGCTGGTGGTATTTAATTTTTAAAGGAAAAAATAAAGAATTGTAGGAATTATGATTGCATGTTGAATGTATGATGATACTTTAAGATTAGCAAAAATCGTAATGTAATAGTGAAACGTTATAACTATTCAATAAATATATTTTGTTGATTGTAATGTTACAGATAATTGTTATATGTTATATAGCAGTTATATAGTCATGCACTATATTGTAATTATCAGTGTATAACATACTGTATCACTTTACAGAATGGATTTTTGCTAGTGGAAAGTAGGTTTTTATAACTATACCACTAAGAAAATAGGTAATCATTCTGCATCACAAACTAAATGTTGTGCTGATTATCATTTTATTATTTGAAGACTTAGCTTAGTTTGTAATGAATAAGGTTGATTGTGAAGGGGTTTCTCCATGCATGTTTTAATTTTCCTTGAAATTATCATGTAACAGTGTTAGTGTGTACATTTTAAAGTTTTGAAGATATCACACCAAGTATGATGATCAATTCTATATTTTTCGAAATTTCGACGAAAGGATGGACAAAATTGAATAATGTCTCTCAAATTTGAAGTTTTTTCGGCTTAAAATGCCCAGTAACAATTGGTTTTTAAGAATTCAACGAAATTGAACCAAATATGTTCAAAATTCTAAAATGTATCAAAATATTTACTGAAAATAAGAGAATAACTCACGCTTTCAGTAAAAAATAAATTATATTGGCCCGAAATTGCTAAAAATCGAAAATCCTAGTCAAGTACGGACTAGTTTTAAAGCTTTGGAAGATATCCACCCAAGTAGTATAACGAATTCCAATATAAATTAAATGTATACGAAAAAATCTGATGTGGCCAGCACATGACGTTCTCGATATATAAGGGTCGCGGGGGAACGGGGTTGGGCGGGTTAGGGCGGAGGGTGAGTGAGGGTTGGGGGGTTGGGAATTTGTTAAGGTCGAGGGAACCCAGGCTGAGCCCTGGTGAACTCGGCGAGGGGGGTTCTCGGGATCATTTAGGAAGGTAGGACGACCGCACAGGGAGGGGGTGCGGGCAAGGGGCCCGCACCGCCCCATTCACGCCAGACGGCCGTTTTGGAGCATTGTGTACACTCCCTACCTGGGATAAAATAATAATAATAAACAGACACCTTACGCCGACGAGAACAGACGTGTTCACATCGAGCTCCCGCTGAGGATTGTGTATCTTGATCTTCCGATCGCCTTTTTATCATCCGATCATCACCTTGTTCATCACATCGTTTCGCCACACATTCACGCATTGGGTGAGTCATTTCACAAGCCATTTAGTCATCGTTCATTCAATCTAAGTGATTCCGCGTAATTTATTACGTGACATCGCGGTGTCCATCCCGAGATCTTCTTCTGCCGCCTTGGTGGCGGCAGACGGAGCCTCGGGCACTCCGCAGATGGATAGCTCTCACAATTCCCGTTCATCAGGTATCAATAAGGGGCTAAGAACATCATCCCCTGATTAATTGGCAAAAATTGTTTCACCCATAGATACATTTGTTCCGCCATTTTTTCCATGTGCTTCGCCTTCGCCGCGACCTTCACCGGCGAAACCGGTTTCCCCGCCCCCTGCGCCCGCTTCCTCGAAGAAATCACCTTCCTCCCCCCCGGTAAGACGGCCGGTTCAGCTACCGCCCCTCTCGAGTCGGCAGGAAGATTTAGTAGTAGTAGTAGTATTGTTAAAAGTGCTTCGACAGCTTAGGTCATTTCGCACATTGGCTCCCACCGGGATTCGAACCCGGGACAAGATTTTCCACCACTCCCAGCTCTCGCAGCCCCCACCTCCATAGGCGCGCGCAACGAAGAGACACCTGCGCCGCCCGCCGAAAACTTCTTGGCAGGCCAGAGGAGCCCCCCTCCCCCACAGCGCGAGAACCTATCCCCGTCTCCCGGCGGGACGAGCGCAGCGCCTCCGAGCGCGTACCAAAAACCTCACTCGTACACAAACAGCGTTAAAAAAACACGTCGCGGGCTCGTCGAGCGCCCGAGAAGATGCACCATCGGCTAACTTTGTTTTCAAAAAAGGTCATCACACCTAACACAAACGGACCCAACGGGAAGATGGGTATGATTTTCCTGGCGCTCCCGGACATAACCCTCTTAGAATACGCGATGGCGGTGGGAAAACTCGTGGGAGGAGGCGAGAAAATAACCCACGCTAACCGTCTCGCGAATCAGAGAATTTGCCTATACCTGGCGAGCGAAGCTCTAGCAACGGAATTTCTGACGGCGCACGGCGGCATCTCCCTAAAAAAACATGTGGGTCCCTGCGAGACGCATGGTCACCGTCTCGCAGAAAATCTACCTCAGCAACGTCTTGCCGGAGATACCCAACGACGTTATCACGGAGCTGATGTCCGAGATCGGAAGGGTGGTGTCGCCCGTTTACAACCTGTCGATGGGTTGGCGATCGGAGGGATACACGGGAATAACATCTTGGAGGCGGATGGTCCATGTCGTGCTGCGGGACGGTCTCATACTCCCCGAGTCCTTCCTGGTGGACTTCGCCGGCACCCCACACCGCATATTCGTCCTCGTCGACGACAACCTCTGTTTCCACTGCGGCACGACCGGCCACATCGCCAAGGACTGCCCGCAGAGAAAGTAACAGGAGGAAAAAATCGCGACCGGCTAGCACACCCAACCATCGTCGGAACCGGGCGATCGCCACGGCACCTCGCTCCCGACGGCGCCAACTCCTGCACCAACTGCCGCTCCCGATGACGAACCGACACCTTCCTACCCAGACACGCCTGCATTCATGGACGTTGACGACACGCCGGACAGTCAACCCTCCGCCGCCAGCTCGAAGACCCCCCTCTCCCTCCAGGCCCTCGCCAGGTCCGAGGCGGCGAGGCCCGAGCCCACCACACCGGGGCCAGAGAAAACCTGCCCCGAGACTTCTGCGGCGGTCGGGCCCGTCAAGCGGAAAACTGATGCTACCCTCGAGCGGGATTCCCAGTACCTGCCTGGGAAGAGCCCGAGCAGCAAACAGTTAAGGACCGACGCGGCTTCAGGAGTCGACCACGAAGGTCTAAAGCAAATCGCGCTAATATTACCACGCCAACCCTGGGGTACCGGCAATCTCGTTCCAAACTCTACGGAGATTCCTGCAGGAGGCAAAGGGCCACAATGAAGTGGTGTGGCTTGCAAAGGACTCCTTCGAAAACCTAGAGGACCTCACTACGTTGCTGGCCAGACTCCTGCGAAACAGAGCCATCAAGAACCCGGCCCTGAGGATGAGGGTCAAGAGGATCTTGGCAAAACTCCGAGACTCGGAGTCTAAGTAACCGCTCATCCATCCATCCATCCATCCATCCTCCACGAACATGGCGGGTGAGGAAACAACCTGGAGAGCGTTGGGCTTCTCCGTGACGACCCTCAACGTACAATCGGTAAAGAGCAAACGGAAGTGGGCCCTGGGAAGTGGAGAGCTGACCACATTCCTGAACACCACGGAGCCAGACATAGTACTGCTGCAGGAGACCAATACCTCCAACGTGCCTCTGCAGACGCTCCCTCAGTACGAGCTCCACTTCTGCCCACCACGACTCCGCAATCCGGCACCGCCATCGGCATAAGGAGGAACCTAAGAACATCCGTGGTGACACCGACGGTCGTGTTCGCGGGGCACGCTCTCGCGGTCACCCTGGACCTTCCGCAGAGCATGGGGGAACGCTCACCCTCCTCCTCCACTCCGTGTATGGGCTGCACGAGCAAAGGCTCGCCTTCTCCCTCGTCGACACCCTCAGGGACCAGCTGACGGTTTTCCGTCAAGCCTACCTCGGTCACGACGCCTTCGTCGTCATGGGGGGCGACTATAACGTGACCCTTTCCCCCGTCACAGACAGGACTTCGGGCTGGGAGAGGCACCCAGCGTACGCCGCCGAACTGCGATCGCTCGTGTCGGATTTCGACCTGGTCGACGCCTGGTCCGAGCTGAGGCCCAGAGCGCCGGGCCACACCCACGCCTCCGGAAGCTCGCGAGCCAGGCTGGACCGCCTCTACGTATCTGCGGACAGGGTCCAGGACGCGACGACCATCAAGAACTTACCATCCTTCACAGACCACAGGGGCGTCTCCCTGACGGTGCCCCTCAGATTCGAGCGGTCGAGGCGTCCCTATGGACGCTTCGACAACGTACTGCTCGAGGACGAGGCGTACGTCAGGCACGCGAGGGAGCTCGTATGAGCCCTCTGTCAGGAAAGACGCGACCCCGAGATGGATCCACTCTTGGGTTTGGAAATAATCAAGTCCGAAGTGAAGGAGCACGCCATCGCCTACGCCGTCGACAGGAGAAGGGGTAGGACGGGGCCAGAGCAGACCGCTCTCCTGCAGGGGCAAGCCCACGCCATCGCAGCCAGGGCCGGTTGCGAGTGGATCCTCGCCAACGCCCGCCCCGCCGCCGCACACGTCGCTCGCTGGGCTACCATAACGTCGCCGAGACCGCTCGGCAAACTCCACATTGACGGGCGGAACGTCGAAGAGCACGCGGAAGTCGCCCAGCACGTTCTAGACTACTACGTGGAGCTGTTTAACCCTCCAGACGACGGCGATGACGATTTCGAGGTGGAACGGGACAATTTCTTCCAGCCCCTCGACCGACTGCAAGTCGCTGAGAGAGAGCGGCTGGACCTACCCATCTCCGAGGTCGAACTGCACGAGGCGGTCAAGGCGCTGCAGAGAGGCAAGGCCCCCGGGATCGACGGTCTCACCCCGGAGCTGTAACTCCGCTTGTGGGACGTCCTGCGTCTCCCCTTCTGCGCTATGGTCGAGGCGTCTTGCGGAGCGGAAGGCTTCCCAGGACGACGAGGACTGCGGTCGGGTCGGGGTCGGGCTCCTGCCCAAGGGTGGCGACACCCTGGACATCGGAGTGTGGCGACCGATATCCATCATGACGGCCGACTATAAAATCGTAGCCAAGGCGATCGCCAACCGTGTCAGAACGGTCATGCCCGCCCTCACGGCGTGGGAGCAGAGTTACTGCCTCCAGGGTCGCACCATTTTCGACCCTATTGCCACCATCCGTGTCGTCGTCCGCCTGAGGAACCGAAGACTCCAACCCCTCGCGATACTGTCCTTGGACCAGTCCAAGGCGTTCGACAGGGTGAGGCATCGTTACCTCTTCGCGGTTCTGGCGGCGTTGGGACTAGGGACAACATCCTTCATCTGCTCCGCACCCTCTACGCCGACGCGACTTGCATGGTGAGACTGGCGGGCGGACTCACCTCACCCATACCCGTCACCAGCGGAATCAGGCAGGGATGCCCAATGTCGGGACAGCTGTACTCCCTTGCGATCGAGCCCCTGGTGAGGAAACTCAAGTCTACCCTCGCGGGAGCGGCACTACCGCAGGACACGCGCCTGGCTGCGTGCGCGTATGCCGACAACATTAACGTCTTCGTCGACCACGAGGAGGATTTCCACAAGATCTTGCCGGCCTTCGAAGAATACTCAAGAAGGAGCGGAGCCCGCCTCAACAAAGAGAAGTGCCGGGGGCTGTGGGTCGGAACTTGGACCACCCGAGGTGATCGACCATTCGGATTCGAGTGGCGTCGCGACGGCGCTAATTTCCTGGGACGCTACGTGGACAACTGTACAAGGGCCTAGAGATCGGCCGTGGAGTAGGAATTATACGCTAGGATTGACACCGCTACCACCCGGTGGAAACCTAGGATCGCCTCCATAACCCTCCGCGGCAGGGTCCTCGCCATCAACCAATTCGTCACCCCAGGATCTGGCACCTGGTCCAGACGTTCACGCCGTCCGCCACCGCCGTCGAGGAGATCCAGCGTAGACTCGTCCGTTTCGTCTGGAACGGGCGGATGCACTGGGTCTCCGTCGAAATACTCACGGCGCCAGTCGACCAGGGGGGGCTGGGACTGGTCGACGTGGAGACCAAGTTACTGGGGTTCCGCTTCATCACGGTGCAGAAGATGCTCCTCCACGAGGGCACGTCCACGTGGCAACGCGTGTCATCCGTGCTCCTGAGCGACGTGCTGGCCGGTCCGGACATCATCAGCTCCCTGTCGAACAACATACCGTTCCGGGAAGAGGCGCACTCGGATGGGTTACCACCAGTCCGTGGCAAGAGCCTGGAGGCTCCTTCTGCCGAGGCGACCTCGGTCACCTAGTAGCCAGGAACCAACCGACGGGACGCTCGAATTCCTGTTCGACAGTGCCCTTTCGAAAACGGAGCGAAGACTGCCTCTGTCGAAGAGAGAGGCGTACAGGGAGTTCTTGCACCTCCGAAACAGGGACTGGCTGTTCAGGGGAAAGCGAGACGAAGAGCCGATCAACTGGCGGGAAATGAGGGCTTGGCCGACCCTTGGACACCACGCCGACGCGGCCTAGCGTTTCGCCCACGATTCCTGGGCGGACGCCGTTTTCCTCGACCGGGCCGGAATCATGCCGGACGGGCTCTGCCCGTGGTGCCCAGACGAGGTCGGGGACGAACGGCATTTGCTATTTGGCTGCCGAAAGTCCAAGCCCGTCTGGGTAGCCGTGACCGGTGCGATCAAGCGAATCACCGAGAGGGCGGTGATCCTCGTCAGAGATCTTTTCGCCGGCCTCAAACCCGCAGGTACCGCCGACAAGCGACGTTGCGCCCTCTCGAACTTCCTCATCAACCTCACGAAAGGCGTCGTGTATAACGAGTTGACGTTGTACATGCGAGGCAAGAGGGCGCACGTCGACTACCTCGTCGCCTTCAGCAACGCCCTCAGGAGCCGCCTGGTGTCGGAAGGTGGAAGAGCGAATCTGAACGGAACGAAAGTGGCACACATCCGGTTCTGGGCGCAGGGGGGTTACCTACTCGATACCGAAACGGGCAGTTTAAAAGAGTCGTGCAAGCTGCTGGCACCGTCATCGCCATCATCATCATCATTATCCTCATCATCATCATCACCATCATAATCGTCGGCGTCTCACGCACATGCGCACGACACTCACCGACACCAACCAAAACAGCACACGGTTAGCTTCCAGACTCTGGAATAGGGTGGGGGGAACGGGGACTGGGGTAGTTGGGCAGGGGCAGTGGGGCTGGGGCAGAGGGGCCGAGGTAGTGGGAGAGGGGTTTGGGGGGAGGGTCGCTGGGGAACGGGGTTGGGTGGGTTAGGTCGGAGGGTGGGTGAGGGTTGGGGGGTTAGGGAATTTGTTAGGGTCAAGGGAAACCAGGCTGAGCCCTGGCGAACTCGGCGAGGGGGGTTCTCGGGATCATTTAGGAAGGTAGGACGGCCGCACTGGGAGGTGGTGCGGGCAAGGGGCCCGCACCACCCCATTCACGCCAGACGGCCGTTTTGGAGCATTGTTTACACTCCCTACCTGGGATAAAATAATAATAATAATAATTATAATAATAACACACACTCACACACACACACACACCCACACATATAACATTCCGAAAATGGCTAAAACGTGTTCTAGGGACCCCAAAACATGTATTTCCGTTGAAATCTCGAAGTCGTATTTTTTCATGAAAACAATACATTCTCTATACTTCGTATATGAAGAAAGTAACATTCCAATGTGGCCAGCAAATGACTTTTTCCACAAATAAGAATTTTTT
Organism: Sympetrum striolatum; assembly: GCA_947579665.1. Classification (NCBI taxonomy): domain Eukaryota; kingdom Metazoa; phylum Arthropoda; class Insecta; order Odonata; family Libellulidae; genus Sympetrum; species Sympetrum striolatum. The sequence goes on from OX388350.1 coordinate 3,491,343, forward strand.
ATCTACGACAGTATTCCCGATGGCTATATTAAATTTACATTTGCCGGATAGAGGAAGATCCTGGGTTTAATTCCCGGCTCTGTCAGACCTTCATCAAGTCCCTTACTCCTTGGGATGTATACGTGTTTAAAAATTTATATTATATTAACTAATTGTCACAAAGATGATAAATAATGTTTTTCTGGACATATTCAATGATAACCGATAAAACTTGCGATTAATTATAAATTTCTCCAATACCATAAGTGTTAAAATTTTAGCAAATTACAAAAAAAACTATTATTAATAATAAAGACCACACATTTAAACAGTGGGAACCTAAAAGGTGACAGAGAATGTCGAAAATCAACAATATACAGAAAAAAAAACCAATAAAGACAAATGGAATAAAAAACAAAGGAGAAAACTTTTAAACCTTATCAATCAGCAATAGCTCAATCTACAGCAAGAGAGTCAGCTCACAGTTACAATTTTCAGCTAAATATTATAACTGAATAATTATTTTGAAATATTCGTGTTTTAAAATTAAAATCAGCCTCCAAATAAAACTTTGAAGAAATATACCAATCATGTTGTATTTAACATGATTACTAAAAGGTATAAATGAAAACGACGTTTTGACGTAAATATCTCGCAATAATCTTGCAAGACTGATGGTGGTTGGTAGCGAATATTTTTTCTAATAAAACTAATAGAAAAATAAATTTTTCGTAACTATTGTAGATAATTGCGTAGGCGTAAATATAAGATTAATAGTGTTATATTAATAATATCTTGCAACAACGAAAACGAGCTTCGAAAAATAAAGCTCAACTTCCGGTTGACCAATTTACTCCAAGAGCTAATCCACTCTAACAGCATCTACCTATATGCTGATTTGTATGCTATATACCTACTGCTATATATGAAGATTGGTATGGATACGGAAAATAGTTTTCACGTTAGAGCGCCCACAAAATGCACAATCAGCAGCTTCCGGTTTATTAGTATTTCACAAATAACTCCTAAACAATATGTCATACATGTCGAAAATGTCGTATTCTCGGATTAAAGGCAGAAAAAGCCAAAAAAAAATGATTACCGATAAACCGATCCAGAAATGCCAATATTTTGTTGATTTTTTCGAAATTTGCTGATACATGTGAGATTTTTGTGAAAGATAAAAAAAATATCGCTTTCCTCTTCAATAAGTGTCCTAATACGACTAAGTTTCCTCGAAATTCAGGCAAAATACAGCCAAAAAATAAAACATTTTCAAAAAAAGTCCATTTTTCCAAAATTTGTAGTTTAATGTAAAATAGTTGTTGGAAATATGTATAAATCTTGGTAAGATCTTCAATAAGAGTCCTTATACAACCAGTGCTCTCCAATTTAAGTCAAAATACAGACAAAATACTGAAAGAGATTGAAAGAATTGCCATTTTTCTAAGAATTTTCCGAAATTAGCTGATAAATGTGGAATTTTTGTTCAAAATATGGAAAAATCTCGGTTAGATCTTCATAACGAGTCCAAATGCGACTAGGTATTTTCGAATTTCAGGCAAAATACAGCCAAAAACATTAAAAATATCAAAAATATACCAATGTTTCGCCTATTTCTCCGAAGTTTACGGACTAATGTGGCATTGAGGTTCCAAATATGGAAGGTTAACGCTCAGTTCTTCAATCCAAATCCAAATACGACGATATTTTCTCGAAATATAAGCAAAATACAGCCAAAAAAGAAACACATTTCCATAATTCATTTTCGCTGATTTTTTAATCGAAATATGCTAATTAAAATTGAATTTTTACTTTCTCCATATACGAAATATAGAGAAAGTATTGTTTTCATGAAAAAATTCGACTTCGAGATTTCAACTGAAATACATGTTTTGGGGTCCCTAGAACACGTTTTGACCATTTTCGGAATGATGTCTGTGTGTGTGTGTGTGTGTGTCTGTGCTTGTGGGCGCTCTAACGTAAAAACTATTCTCAGTATCAATACCAAAATTCATATATAGTACTGTGGTATGTGCTGTCAGAGTTGATTAGTTTTTGGAGTAAACCGGTATACCGGAAGTCGAGCTTCATTCATCAAAGCTCATTTCCGGTTTTCACAATATCTCCGTAAATATGATATATAGGTATATTGTATACCTTATAAAAGTTATAGATAAAGTGATTTACTATAACTTTCAAATGTAACATATTTTTGTATCACCGGTCTATTAGGAGTTACTCGTGAAATACCGATAAACCGGAAGTAGCTGTTATGTACTTTTTGGGCGCTCTAACATGGAAACCATTCGTTGTATCAACACCAAATTTCATATATAGTACTTTGGTTGCTGTTGTTAGAGTTGATTAGTTTTTCGAGTAAATCGGTTCACCAAAAGTTGAGCTTTTTTTTCAAAGCTCATTTCCGGTTTTCGAAATATTTCCATAAATATTATATTTTGGTATAAAGTATTTTTTAAAAAAACTTTAGAAAATAGAATTTACTATAACTTTTGTATGAAACATATTTTTGTATCACTGATTGTGTAAGAGTAATTTGTGAAATACTGATAAAACGGAAGTTGCTGATTATGTACGTTGTGGGCGCTCTGGGCGCTGGGGCGAAAGGCCATTTCATCGTTTTTCATCGAACATGTCCCGAAAAAAATTATTTATAATGTTTGTGACGTAAAAGATAGTATGATATAAATTAATCACTCATCTTCCAAGTTTAGATTGAATATAGAGTTCGAAAATACTGTCGTACATAAATATTTACATCTTATACATGGAGAAAGTCATGTGCTGGCCACATCAGATTTTTTTAAATATGTAAATATTTCGCTCAGATCATCAAAAACATTCATATTTCGAACAGTTTATCTTGAATGTTTGGCAAAATGAAGCCAAAACCTGAAAAATTGAAAAGAAGTGTTCACTTTTCGCCAATTTTTTGGAGAATCGCTAATTAAAGTGGAATATTTTTTTAAAATATGGGATGAGCATGCAAATATCTTCAAAACGATTCCAAATTGGACTAGGTTTTATAAAATTAAAACAAAAACAGCCAAAAACACTGAAAACTTTATAAAAATCCTATATTTCGCAGATTTTTCGGAAAGTTGCTAGTAAAAAAGGAATTTAATTTCCATATATGGAATGTTTTTGCTTCCGAGATTAAGGAGAGTATAGTATAGAGTATAGAGGATACGGCTATATTTTTGTAAATTTCAGGCAAAATACAGCCCAAAAACTGAACAATATCGAAAAAGTTCAAATTTTTCGTTGATTTCTCCGTTCTTTGCTAATAAAGGGGATTTTTGTCAATTCATCCTAGAAAATCGGTAAGTTCTTCAAGACAAATCCAAATTTGTGTAGCTTTCTCGAATATTAGGCAAAATACAGCCAACAATCTGAAAATTTTGTATAATCTAACGATTCGGCCGAGATGTTGTAGAAAGGTATAACTGAAAACTGATTAATGATTTTCCATAAAGTATTTTACTCAGGAACTTATAAAAAGTATAAATGTTTTTTCAGTTGTGAAGATTTTTGAAAAAATGCCCAGTTTTTGCCAATTTACCCGTAACTTGCTGGTAAAATTGGAATGTTTGTTCAAAATATGGAAAGACCTTGCTGAGATCATCAAAACAAGTCCAATTTCGAGTAGTTTTTCTCAAAATTTAGGAAAATACATCAGAAAATAAATTTTCGAAAAAAATGAACATTATCGCCGATTTATCTGAAATTTGCTTAAATATAGGAATATCTGTGCAAAATATGGAAATTTCTAGCTTCATCTTAAACCGAGTCCATATTCAGGTATGTTTTCACGAATTTCAGGCAAAATACCGCCAAAAACTAAACATGGCCTAATACCATGGAATTTATGAAAATGTTCGAAAAAATAACCATTTTCTGCCGATCTTTCTATAATTTTCTGATTTAATGGGGAATATTTGTTCAAAATATGTATACATTACAATATAAATACATACGATCTTAAATACAACACCAAATACAACTACCTTTTTCGAATTTTAGGCAAAATGCAGCGAAAAAAGTGAAATATTTCGAAAATACTCCCAATTTGCGCTGATTTCTCCGGTATTTCCTAATAAAAGTGAATTATTTGTTGAAAGTATCTAACTGAATCGCTTGCTTCTTAAAAAAAAGTCAAAATATAACCAAGAATATTTTCGAAAAAATACCCATTTTTCGCCAATTTTCTAGTAATTTGCGTGTAAAAGTGGAATTTTCTTTCAAAATATGGAAGGTATGCATAGATGTTCAAAAAAAGTCCGAATTGATACTACGTTTCTCGAGTTGCAGGCAAATAAAGCAAAAAAACAGAAAATGTTCGAAAAAATGCCCATTTATTTTTTATATATTCGAAATTTGGAGATAAATGTCGGATTTTTATTGAACATATAGAAAAATCACGCTTATACGTGTCCAGATACGAATAGGTTTTCTCGAATTGTAGGAAAAATACAGCCAAAAAAGTGAACAAGTTCGAAAAAATGCCCATTTTTAGCGGACTACTTCTTAAATTGCTTACAAAGTGGAATATTTGTTCGAAATATAATATTAATGAGGGAATTTTTATAAAAATATGGAAAATTCTCGCTTAGATCGTCAATACGTGTCCACATATGACTATTATATCTTGAATTAGGTATAATACAACCAGAAAAAGTAAAACTTTTCGAAAAAAATGCCAATTTTTTGCCAATTTTTCCTAAATTTGTGGATTTATATAGAATTTTTGTACAAAATACTTATAAATCTCGGTAATATCTTCAATAAGAGTCTTTAAACAAATAGTGCTCTCCAATTTAAGGCAAAACTGCCAAAATACTGAATTAGCTTGAAAAAATTACCATTTTTCTTCGATTTTTCCCAAATTGGCTGATAGATGTGGAATTTTTGTTCAAAATATGGAAAAATCTAGGTGAGATCTTCAATATTAGTACAAATACGACTAAGTATTTTCGAATTGCAAGCAAAATACATCGAAAAACTAAAAAATGTCGAAAAAATGCCAATATTTTGTTGATGTGTCCGAAATTTATGAATTAATGTAGAATATTTGTTCAAATTAAGTATAAATCATTGTATGGTCTTCTTTTTGAGTACTTCTTCAACTATTTTTCTTAAATTTAAGGCGAAATACAGCCAAATTACTGAAAACGTTGGAAAAATATGCCCATTTTTTGTTGATTTTTCCGAAATTTGCTGATAAATGTGGGATTTTTGTTAAAAATATGGAAAAATTGAAATCTTTATTGCCTTTCCGATACGACTAAGTTATCTTGAATTTTAGGCATAATACAGCCAAAATACTGGAAATGATCTAAAAAATGTCCAATTTTTCGACGATTTTTTCCGAAATGTGTGGATTAATGTGGAATTTTGGTTCAAAATATGGAAGGATATCGCTGAGTTCTTCCATAAGAGTCCAAATACGACTATGTTTTCTCGAAGGTTAGGCAAACTACAACTAAAGAACTGAAATATTTCAAAAAATGACCCATTTTCGCCAATTATCCCGTTATCTGCTGGTAAAAGTGGAATTTTTGTTCAAAACATGGAAAAATCTTGCTGTATTGAAAACGAGTCGAAATTCAACTAGGTTTTCTCAAATGTCAGGGAAATACAGCCAGAAAACTTAATTTTTCGAAAAAATTCTTGCCGATTTTTCTGTATTTTGCTTATAAATTTGAAACTTTTGTTCAAAATAAGGATTTTTTCCGTATAACTTAAATTCCAAGCGTGAGTGGGTGTTCTCGCATTTTAAGCAAAATACAGCAATAAATCACAAATTTGTCAAAAAAATGCCAATTTTTCGTCGATTTTCTGAAATTTGCTGATAATTGTGGATTTTTCCTTCAAAATATGGTAGGTTTTCTCTCAGTTCTTCACTGTGTGTCCAAATACGACGATATTTTCTCACAACATTTAGGCAATATACAGCCAAAAGAGAGAAAAATTATCAAAACATTTTCATAAATCTCTTTTTTTCGAAATATGCTAATTAAAATGGAATTAAAACAAAATATTTGAATATCCCTCTTATATCATAAAAATGATTCATATTTCGAATAGTTTATCTAAAATTTTTTCCACAATACAGTCAAAATCTGAAAAATTAAAAAACGTGTTCATTTTTGGCCAATTTTTCGGAATAAAGTGGAATATTTGTTAAAAATATGGGATTAACAGGTATCTGATTAATAGGTATCAATTCGGAATCTTCAAAACGATTCCGAATTGGATTAGGTCTTCTAAAATAAAACAAAATACAACCAAAAGTACTGAAAAATTATATTCCGAATACCCCATATTCCAAAAATTGCTATTGAAAAAGGAATTTAATTTACATATATGGAATGTTTTTGCTTGATTCATTAAGGCTAGTCTAAATATCGCTATATTATCTCAAATGTCAGGCAAAATACAGCCCAAAGCCTGAACAGTATCGAAAAGATTCCCAATTTTCACTGATTTCTCCGTTCTTTGCCAATAAAAGTGGAATTTTTGTGCAAAATATCTAAGAAAATCAGTAAGTTCTTCAAGACAAATCCTTACTTGAGTAGCTCTTCTCGAATATTAGGAAAAATACAGCCAAAAAAGTGAAAGAGTTCGAAAAATGCCCAATTTTCGCGGATTAGTTCGTAATTTACTTACAAAGTGGAATTTTTCACCCCTGGTTGGCGATTTTACTGCTTGGCTTAGCGAGTTTTTCCGGAGTAAATTTAATAACTTTTTACATGAGTCGACATCCCGGGCCCTTTTATTTATGCTATGATTATTCCAGTCGATGTCTGGAAGATTAAAATCCCCCCGATTATAGTTATACTCTGATTGTTCTTACTCGTTTAGAAATTTATTTCGTCGTTAAGATTTCGCAAAACCTGTCGAGAAGAGTTTGGTGGTCGGTAAAACGCACACACATTTATGTTCGGTTTGTTTTCTTGATGGTTGGGTCATGATGGGTCTTAATTTCAATTTTTTATTGAATATGCAACACTTACATATAGATGACTTAATATATAACTTTTTCATATCCCAATTCTCTTGATTAATACTAATACTAATAGAATGTTAACCAAATTATGGTGCTCATAAGTTAAACAGTGTTGTACCAAATATCTTAATAAATTGCCAACACATCTGTAGTATTTAACATCATTGAGTGGCTTTAAAAAAGTATGAAACACTTCTTTCTACACAATGAAACAATATAATTTTATAATCTATTTTTGATAAGATATGTGTATAGAAATAAAGTTATGTTTTGTGTAAAACTTATGATAGTTAATGACTGAGTATTCCTAAAGTTTTTAGAAGTAAGTTGTATACCTGTAATTCTTTAGTATTCTATATTCTATATTTATTGTAGTTGTCTGTTTATTTTTGCTCCTCCTGACGAGCCAATTATTGGCTCAGGAGAAAAGAAACCAATACCTTCAAGTGCAATTTTTTGTTCAATTTTGTCTGATATGTATACTTAATTGACTATGTAACTATGTATATACATAGATAAATAAATATCTTAATTATAAAAAAGAATATTAGCGAAATTCCGGAAAATTACGAATTCGTTTCCATTGAACATTGTGCAGTTCGTGATAATCACACAAACCCACTGCTTTAAAATCTTTGCTGTAAAATCAACTTTTCGTTCAAATTCTGTCCCTCAGAAATCTTCCTCGATGTAATGTTTCTTCGTCATCACCTCAAACGAACGGTCAATGTCCTAATCGGTTTGATAAAGAAAAACTACTAAATGGCCGTAATTTCGTTCCTGTTATTTAAATATTGGAGTTTAAATTTGCTGAAATCTCAGAAAATTGCATCTTTCTGACATTAGTTCTTACCATTAATGATGTATGGACTTAAAATCCCCGTGTATTTTTGTGGGAATATGAATGTATCGGATAAACAATAACCTTCGTCATCAGGGGGACTGGTTGTTTACTATGGCGAAGTTTTGCAAAATGTTCTATTATCATGTCAAAGTTGTCGTGATTTCCATTCAAAAAGTGTATTGTACGACAATATTAGGATACTTTATTTAATTAACCTTCGTTTGATACTTTTCCTGACTTCGTAAGTGCATTATTTCCAATTTAATTCCGTAAAATTAACAAAGCCTATGTGGTGGCAAAGACCTGATCGCTGCTCACCACTGTCATATCGTTGGTTAGATTTCATTAGTCAATTCTCTACGGATATTCGTCATGCTTCAGGTTCCGCCAACTGTGTCGCCGATGCTCTATCCAGAGTAGAGGGAATATGCGTGTCGGTTGACTTCTCCGAGCTTGCCGAAGCCCAGGACAAAGATTCCGATCTTCCTAAGCTTCTTGAAGAATGGATTTTGCGACTGAAGGGCATTCCAGTATAAATTATGATTCTATATCATATTAGATCAAATTGATGTTGTTACTAGTCGGTATTTTAGATCTTAAAAGCTCAAGCTAGACTCAGTGGAATTTTGCCATACTTATGAAATTATGGAAAGTTTTCACAGAAATATATTTAGCATGACTAGTTTCATCTACATGCTTGATGATGTCATCATGTAGGTGGAAGTAGTAGTGCCAAATATATTGCTGTGTGAATTACTAACAAGGGGAGACTCTCACTTTTTTCCGGGGATTTTGATGAAAATATTTGTGGTGATGCAGGAAGTGAAGTAATGAAAAACTGTATTGCCGTTTGTCTGAATGGACCTTAGTTTTTTTGCAATAATTATTTGAAAATAGATAATCTGAGTATATGCAACCCTGCACTACACACCCGCGCCTGCAAAATCGGTAGAGAATAACCCGCTGTTTGCGAGTAATTCTGTAATATAAGTTTCATTTTCTTTTGTTATATATTTTCCTTGTTACTCACTGATAGACTTAAGAGCAATATTTCCATTCTTGCACTCGATTTCCGATCGAATAATCTTATTTCAACCAAATAAACTTCGATTGACGAAGACCCTCATTTAACCCTCATATGGATTTACACATTTAGTTACGTCGTTGGATTTACGGCACCGCAGAGGCGCTGCGGTATTTTTTGTCATTATCTTCCAAATTTGGCTCTTCTTAGTATTTTTTTTTGTTGATAATGCTACTAACTTCTATATTCTTTATTTTTAACTGTGTTTTGTTCGATTGAACCCATTATTACAGAAGTTATGAATAAAAACCTTTAACACTGCCATATTTTCCGTTTACTGTCAAATAATGACAGAGGCCATAGAAATAACACCCTTAGGCTAGCCACGAATTTCTAAAATCAATTATTGTATTTAGATGAAGTTTTGTAAAAGAACATTGTAAAAAAGAAAAATGTATGATACTTGGATAATAGACGAAAGAAATTTGGCATAGCAAACTTGGCCCTATGTTAAACAATAATAAATGAATTAGAAAGCTTCATCGTTTAAATATTATGATTATAAATATAATATACCATTTCATGCGTAAAATAAGAACCATTAAATGAGTATTGACAGGCCAAAATAGCGACGAGAAAACTCGCGTAGCCGCAGCGGCGCCGTAAATCCAACGACGTAACTTTTTCCATTAGTAGCCAATAAAATGAAAACTATATGCACTATGCGGGCAAAATTAAATTTATCGACTAAGAATGCAGAAAAAATAGACTACTGAAAGTTTCAGCAAAATCCATGGGATTGGGCAGTATTTAAAGCATATTAAAAACCACGAGCGCCGCAAAGGCGCAGTGAATCCATATGAGGGTTAAAGTATAATGAATGAAGGTTCGTAACATAGCTTTCTGGAATCCTCTGGTATTCGGTTGTTATACTTTCAAGCGCAATTCTTCTTAGCAATTTGGCTGGGAAACATATCTGGCACACATTTTGAAAGAAACTTCTTTCATCCGCAAGTTTTGAAGGGTACCAAGCATATTGCAGTATATCTCTTAATTTAGGCGTGGAAAGCTGATTATGCACTATCGAAAGAATACGAATTCCATCTTCTCTGGAACTTATTTCTCGTTTCTCCTGAATGAGGTAAGTACAGTTTTGCAGCCTTGAAATGAATATCTTATTTATCTATAAAAATACACATCACAAGGTTGGCATAATGGTGTGCATTTCGATGGTCTTACCTTTAAGGCGCATGTTGGCATATTTTCGTCGTCAAAAAATATCTCATAATACGTTGCGGAGTTTGTCTGCCCGCCCCATGAATCCACGATGAGTAAAAAACGATTATTGGAGACGTATGGTTTTAACGCGGTTTTTAAGAAAACTTGGTAAGTTTCGGAGGATAGTTTTCCAGATTTCGATGATGTCACTGAAATATATTTAAAGTTTTCCTCTAATTCTGCCGCTTTCCTGCTCACCTGTGGTCAAAAATTGTCTCATGCTTCCTTCATGCAGAGGAAAACTTTAGGTAACAATTTACCTGAAGCTGTTATTGAATATTGCACAGTATATGAATGCGTTATTTTTCATCTTCTTCCAATGCATAGCGGTACTGTCCTTTCCCCTTGGTGGGTTAAAGTTCTTTTAATGTCAACTCCATATTCACAACCTGTCTGATCTGTATTAATTATATAGTCTGGCTGGTACTGTACTATCTCATTAGATGACACGTTTATTTAGTGAAAAGTTCCGCGCCTTGAGAGTTATTTTAGGAGACACAACATCTCTACGGGAAAAATAACTCGTTGCTTTCCGCTGTCTTATTCGAAATTTTTTCTTAAATCGGATCAGCCAAGATCTCTAACCAGTGAAATTGAATTCATTTGACAGATGCTGATATCCTACTGATAAAGCCCACTGTTGGAGCACTTTAGAGGTAACTTGCTCCATTCCCTTCCTTGCTTCGCAAAGCCTATCGTATGTAAATTTATTTATCATTTGCATCTTATCAAATCTTGTTCCTCCACTTGCAATATCCCTACTCCACACAGTAACTTGGGATTTTCGTCGTCAAATATTGTGAACCTAGCGTTTTAAGGTTGATAGCGACCATTTTAGGTGTTCCCTAGCAAGATTAACGACCTTAATCTTCACATCCAACGAAACACGAAGTTTCTTTGGAGATTTGGATGATGGCTCATAGAAATGACTGTTATCTTCCTTTGAAGGAAGACTGCTATCTCCCGATTCTGCTTCCTCATCGCTATCATACACGAATTCTGCATCTGCATCTTCATTTTCAAGGAATAACTCATCTTCCTCCACAAAAATATCTTCTTTTATAATATTCATAATTCTATCAGCGGCTTTCTCGCCAAATAAGCGAGCCTTATTGAATATTTCCACATTTTTGAGGTTTTCAATGACGTTCACGGCCATTAAATTTTCTGCGAAAAAATAATATTGACTGTACTATTTCTCGGTATTAACAGGAATGAATCCAATTATTAATAAGATAAAAAGGATATTTGTGTTAATATTGTTCAACGAAATTTAACTCAACCGAAAGAGAATATTTCTCTTAAAACAAAATTTTATTTTTAAATTGTATATAAAGGCATTATTTGTTGGTAAATATAAAATTTTCAAAATGACTCAAACTTACCTAGTAAACATTAAACTGCTAACGTAGCATCCTCCTTGCTATACTCCCTGACAGCTGCTGGCTTTACTTCGTTCATACTGGAATATCTCACACTAGAAGAGGAAGGAAATTCCATGATAAATTCAACGAAGAAAACTGAGTAACTGATGAAGAGCAAGTTACAATTTCTTCTCCTGACCGGAAAGCACACTTAAAACAGAATTATAGGTTCACTGCAGTGTACACTGCAGTCTCAATTTAAACTGGAGAGGAAAATATCTAGAAAATCGGAGGGTCATATGTAAGATCCAATGAAAACGAGAGAAGAGTCCTTAAAAACCCTTTAAGAAGAAACTGTACTCAAACAAAGATGTACACATTTTATGACACCCGCACGGTCACGCGCCCGACGCAGGCACAGTGGCTCTTTTTTCAGGGACGTTATTTTTTCTTCAAATTTATTCTCTTTTTTCAACGAAGGGACGTTATCTCCGAATATTCTTACAGTTTTGGATAAATGGTAGGTTTGAGTATCTTCAATAGCAGAGGTGACGTCGAGTAAGATGGACGCTCTGGAAAGTTTCCCATTAACCAAGGAGTTGCTGGCGTATATGTAGTCAGAGCTGATTGCGCATTATCCAGTCAACAAATATAAAGCATCTAGTGATTGGGGTGGAAATTAAATTACGGAAGTAATCCGCTACTATCAATTACGAAATCTTGAATCAGTCGAACGCAAGTTTCTTTTCCCTTTTTTGCGTTAAGAACCTTAAATGAAAAATCGCGCTTGTGAATGATATTTTACGAGATTAATATCAATTTAAGAAGATAGCTAATGTAATTACAACAACCGAATACCAGAGGATTCCAGAAAGCTATGTTACGAACCTTCATTCATCATACTTGAAGTGAGGCTCTCATCGAAGTTCATTTGGTTGAAATAAGGTTATTCGATCGGATATCGAGTGCAAAAATGGAAATATTGCTCTTAAGTCTATCAGTGAGTAACAAGGAAAACATATAACAAAAGAAAATGAAAATAATGTTATAGAATTACTCGCAAACAGCGGGTTATTCTCTACCGATTTTGCAGGCGCGGGTGTGTAATGCGGGGTTGAATATACTCAGATTATAGATTTTCAATCAATTATTGCAAATAAACTAAGGTTCATTCAGACGAACGGCAATGCAGTTTTTCATTACTCCTTTTCCTGCATCACCACAAAAATTTTCATCAAAATCCCTGGACAAAAGTGAGAGTCTCCCCTTGTAAGTTCTTTGTTTATTTCTCAAGTGTAGATTTTTATCATTAGATGTATCTTAATGATTTACTTGATATATTATTTACTTGTATGTATATTGTACACATGGTTCTACCGATTTATACTAATAAAAGGAATTTTATTATATATATTTGTAATTATTTGTAAAAATTTGCGTACACACCATATATCCCCGGCAAATAGGCAATATGCAATGCAGGGGAGGAGAGAAGGGGGGGAGTGTTGTGGGAAGAGGAAAGAGAGGTGGTAACCCTCTTTCCTGCTACTTTTATTGCTTCCTTTTTGGAACTCGCGGTGCGAAAATGGGAATTAGATATCAATGTAGGTTAATTCTCCGTAGTTAATTTCACAAAAAAAAATTGCGTCCAAATCACCCGTACAAAATTAATATCTAATACCTCAGGATCAACATTACTAGAAACGTAAATTAAAGCACGCATATTCAAAAAATCAGCGGAAAAGCAAGTAAAAGGCTTGGCCTTGAAAAGCATATTGTCGGTAAATGCGATCAAAGGTGAGAGAGCGATGTTATTTTCCCTTGGTCAGACCCTTTTAAGAATATGCGGCAAGTATATGGCGGATGAAACGTGTACTCGTGAACTTGAGAAAGTAAAGCGGTTCGTTCTGTTCAAAAATGCTACGATAAAAAAGTACAAAAATGCTCTCAGACGTAGGTTATGAATCCTTGACTTGACTAGTTTTTTATTTATATGCTGGGGTAGGTGAGGCGCAGCCGCCCCCTCTTCCCCTACCCCAACAGCTCTCCAAGTTATTACAAAGATCGTGCATTTTGTTTAGTCAAGTACAAAAGTATATACATAAATAAATGAATACATAAATATACAATAAAAAAGAGTATAAAATTGTAAATAAATATGTGAATAAAGGTTTTCATAAAATACATATAAATGCACGGTGAAAAACTAATAAAAACACCTTTGGATACATAAGTAAATAAATAAGTAAAAGTGCACATATGGTATGTATGTATATGTATGGTATGTATATGTATGTATAAAAACAATGTAAAAAATATTACGACTGTTAAAAAACTTCTTGAGGTAAATGAGTAAATAAGTTGGTAAAACGTTGTACATGAATCAAGGTGAAAAAATCTCCCCTATTAAAAAGCACCTTGAAAATTTTAAATAAATACATAGATAAAGGTGCGATTAGTGTAAAAACAAGGTGAAAAACATTTCAAATGTAAAAACAACCTTGAGGTAAATAAATAAATACATTGGTAAAAGTGCTATGCACGATATATAAAAACAAGGTGAAAAAGGTCTCAACCGTTAAAAAACCTTAAAAAATAAAGTAAAAACATAAATAAAAGTGTAAGTGGTATAAAAACAAGTTGAAAAAGTCTTCACTGTTAAAGAACACCTTGAAAACAAAATTAAATAAAACATGGATAAAAGTGCTGGATATGTAAAAACAAGGTGACAAACATTTAACCTGTTAAAAAACACCTTGAAAATAAATAAATAAATAACAGAATAAAAGTACTGAATATGTAAAAAACAAGGTGAAAAAATCTTCACTCTTAAAAGACACCTTGAAAATTAAAAAAAACATAAATGGGTACAAGTGTGATTACTGTATATAGAACAAGGTGAAAAAGATAAACAATTGATAAACAACACCTTGAGAAGTAAAATACACAGAATAAAACCAAGTGCTGATGCACTGTATATACACAAGGTCAAGTTAAAATGTATAAAGGGATCTCAACCGTTAAAACACGTTGAAATAAATAAATAAATAAATAGGCAAAGAAAAGTGGGATAAAAGAACTCAAACAGTTAAAACCCCAAAGAAATAAATAACACTAGACGATGACAAAACTCTGACGAACAGACACACACACCCACACACTGTAACTATTAAACTAAAGTTTCATCGTCCTTAATATCATTACACAACACTGATAGCTGGTATGTAGGAAACTATAAGGTCAATAAATAGATAAATAAATAAATATATAAAAAGACTCCCCATCAGCATTACTGTGTCGTGTACCGCCGGAGGAGGTGCTTCTCTAACGTCCCCCGCCTGAAACAGGCCCGCAGCTCCGGTGGGAGGGCGTTGGAGGTATCATTGCAGATAAGCAAGATGTAACTGTTTGAAAAAATAAAAAAAATCGCAGTATTTAAAATTGCTCAAAATCTATTAAATTATACAGTAGGTGTAATTATATTTCACACTGTACATGCAAGGGTTTTAGGATATAATAGCAAATAAGCGGGATATAAGTGTTTGAAAAATAAAAATCAAATTTATTTAAAATGCTCCAAATCAAAATCCATTAATTCAAATGAAAGCAGTAGTTATTGTAGTTCCTGTACATGTAAGGGTTTTGGAATATTATTGCAAATAAGCGAGAAATGAGGGTTTGAAAAAATAAAAAATAGAATTTTTTAAATTGCTCGAAATCAAAATCCAATAATTCTGATGATAGGTTTATTTATTTTTGTTGCTATAGATGCAAGGATTTTGCGATATCATTGAAAATAAACGAGATATGAGGGTTTGAAAAAATAAAAAATAGAATTTTTTAAAATTTCTTGAAATCAAAATACGGTAATTCTGATGATAGGTTTATTTATTGTTGTTACTATACATGCAAGGGTTATGAGATATCATTGCAAATAAGCGAGATATGAGGGTTTGAAAAAATAAAAAATCGAATATTTTAAAATTCTTCAAAATCAAATCCATTAATTCTTGTGGTAGGTTTATTTATTGTTGTTTCTATACATGCAAGGGTTTTGGAATATTATTGCAAATAAGCAAGATATGAGGGTTTGAAAAAATAAAAACCGAATTTTTAAATTGCTCGAAATCAAAATACGGTAATTCTGATGATAGGTTTATTTATTGTTGTTACTAGACATGCAAGGGTTATGAGATATCATTGCAAATAAGCGAGATATGAGGGTTTGAAAAAATAAAAAATCGAATATTTTAAAATTCTTCAAAATCAAATCCATTAATTCTGATGGTAGGTTTATTTATTGTTGTTTCTATACATGCAAGGGTTTTGGAATATTATTGCAAATAAGCAAGATATGAGGGTTTGAAAAAATAAAAACCCGAATTTTTTAAATTGCTCGAAATCAAAATACGGTAATTCTGATGATAGGTTTATTTATTGTTGTTACTAGACATGCAAGGGTTATGAGATATCATTGCAAATAAGCAAGATATGAGGGTTTGAAAAAATAAAAAATCGAATATTTTAAAATTCTTCAAAATCAAATCCATTAATTCTGATGGTAGGTTTATTTATTGTTGTTACTATACATGCAAGGGTTTTTCGATAGCATTGCAAATGAGCGAGATATTAGGGATTGAAAAATGAAAAAACGATATTTTTGAAAGTTGCTTGAAATCAAAATCCATTCATCCTTCCAAGGATATTTTTCCTTAAATTTGAAAAATCGAAAATAATTTTCGACTGAAATTGAAGACAATTATTACAAAAATCCAAAGATTTTACAAAAATTCTCAAATATTTTCAAGAAATTAAGGATTTTTATCCTTAAATTTAAAAATCCAAGACAAATTTTGACAACAAATGAAGAAAATTATTACAAAAACCTAAAGATTTTTCAAAAAATCCTTTTATTTCAAGACATTAAGGATTTTTTTCCTTAAATTTGAAAAATCCAAAATAAATGTTGATTACAATTAAAGATAATTATTACAAAAACCCAAAGATTTTTGAAAAAATCTTTTTATTTCAACAAATTAAGGCTTTTTTTTTAATTTGAAAAAACCAAAATAAATTTTGACTGAAATTGAAGATAATTATTGCAAAAATTAAAATTATTTTTCAAAAAGTCCATTTATTTCAACAAAGGAAGGATTTTTTTCGTTAAATTTGAAAAATCCAAGTTATATTTTGAAAAATACTGAAGATAATTAAATCAAAAATCCAAAGATTCTACAAAAATTCTGTAATTATTTCAAGAAATTAAGGATTTTAATCCTTAAAATGGAAAGATCCAAAATAATTTTTTACGATAATTGAAGATAATTATAAAAAAAATCCAAATATTTTATAAAAAATCTTTTTATATCAACAAATGAAGGATTTTTTACCTTAAATTTTAAAAATCCAATATAAATTTCGACTGAAATAGAAGACGATTATTGCAAAAATCCATAGATTTAATAATAAATATTTTTATTTCAACAAATTAAGTTTCTTTTTTCTAAAATTTGATAAATACAAGATATATTTTAACTACTTCAGGTTAGATGGAAGAGGAGACTTTTTAGTCTCAATCTCGCCTAATAAAGACCCTAATAATAATAATAATAACTACAATATCGCTTGGTTTCGCTTGGACTCGCCTGGCTTCACTTGGACCCGGCTGGCTTCGCTTGGAATTTCTCGTCTCGGGGATAAATATTGTAATTTCGCTAAAATTCTCCGTTTTCCATGCTTTTTTTGATCAAAATACAAGAAAATGACGAAAATTAAGGAAAAAAGTGGATAAAAATGGAAATTTCGCTAAAATTCTTCGTTTTCGATGCTTTTTTTAATCAAAATGCAAATAAATTACCAAAAAGTAAGGAAAAAAAGGGGATAAAAATTAAAATTTCGCTAAAATTCCCCGTTTTCGATGCTTTTTTTGATCAAAATGCAAGAAAATGACAGAAATTAAGAAAAAAAAGTGGATAAAAATTGAAATTTCGCTAAAATTCTCCGTTTTCGATGCTTTTTTGATCAAAATGCATGAAAATGTCGAAAATTAAGGGAAAAAAGGGGATAAATATTTAAATTTCGCTAAAATTCACCGTTTTCGATGCTTTTTTTGATCAAAATGCAAGAAAATGCTGAAAATTAAGGAAAAAATGTGGATAAAAATGGAAATTTCGCTAAAATTCTTCGTTTCCGATGCTTTTTTTGATCAAAATGCAAGAAAATGACGAAAATTAAGGAAAAAAAGGGGATAAAAAATAAAATTTCGCTAAAATTCTCCGTTTTCGATGCTTTTTTGATCAAAATGCAAGAAAATGACGAAAATTAAGGAAAAAAAGGGGATAAAAATGGAAATTTCGCTAAAATTCTCAGTTTTCGATGCTTTTTTTGATCAAAATGCAAGAAAATGACGAAAATTAAGGAAAAAAAGGGGACAAAAATTGAAATTTCGCTAAAATTCTCAGTTTTCGATGCTTTTTTTGATCAAAATGCAAGAAAATGCTGAAAATTAAGGAAAAAAAGGGGATAAAAAGATTAAATTTCGCTAAAATTCTCCGTTTTCGATGCTTTTTTTGATCAAAATGCAAGAAAATGACGAAAATTAAGGAAAAAAAGGGGATAAAAAATTAAATTTCGCTAAAATTCTCCGTTTTCGATGCTTTTTTGATCAAAATGCAAGAAAATGACGAAACATTAAGGGAATAAAGGGGATAAAAATTGAAATTTCGCTAGAATTCTCCGTTTTCGATGCTTTTTTTGATCAAAATGCTAGAAAATGACGAAAATTAAGTGAATAAAGGGGATAAAAATTGAAATTTCGCTAAAATCTCCGTTTTCGATGCTTTTTTTGATCAAAATGCAAGAAAATGACAAAAATTAAGGAAAAAAAGGGGGTGAAAATTGAAATTTCGCTAAAATTCTCCGTTTTCGATGCTTTTTTTTTTATCAAAATGCAATGAAATGACGAAAATTAAGAAAAAAAGGGGGTTAAAATTGAAATTTCGCTTAAATTCACCTTTTTCGATGCTTTTTTTGATCAAAATGCAAGAAAATGACGTAAATTAAGGGAAAAAAGGGGATAAAAATTGAAATTTCGCTAAAATTCTCCGTTTTCCATGTTTTTATTGATCAAAATGCAAGAAAATGACGAAAATTAAGGTAAAAAAGGGATAAAAATGGAAATTTCGCTAAAATTCTCCGTTTTCCATGATTTTTTTGATCAAAATGCAAGAAAATGACGAAAATTAAGGGAAAAAAGGGGATAAAATTGAAATTTCGCTAAAATTCTCCGTTTTCCATGCTTTTATTGATCAAAATGCAAGAAAATTACGAAAATTAAGGTGAAAAAGGGGAGAAAGTTGGAAATTTCGCTAAAATTCTCAATTTTCCATGCTTTTTTTGATCAAAATGCAAGAAAATGACGAAAATTAAGGAAAAAAAATGGGGATAAAAATTGAAATTTCGCTATAATTATCAATTTTTGATGGTTTTTTTGATCAAAATGCAAGAAAATGACGAAAATTGAGGTAAAAAAGGGGATAAAAAATTAAATTTCGCTAAAATTCTCCGTTTTCTATGCTTTTTTTGATGAAAATGCAAGAAAATGACGAATATTAAGGAAAAAAGGGATAAAAATTGAAATTTCGCTAAAATTCTCCGTTTTCGATGCTTTTTTTAACCAAAATGCAAGAAAATGACGAAAATTAAGGAACGAAAGGGGATAAAAAAATTAAATTTCGCTAAAATTCTCCATTTTCGATGCTTTTTTTGATCAAATTGCAAGAAAATGACGAAAATTTAGGAAAAAAAACGGGTTAAAAATTGATATTTTGCTATAATTCTCCGTTTTCCATGCTTTTTTTTTATCAAAATGCAAGAAAATGACAAAAATTAAGGAAAAAAAGGGGGTAAAAATTGAAATTTCGCTAAAATTCTCCGTTTTCGATGCTTTTTTTGATCAAAATGCAAAGAAATGACGAAAATTAAGAAAAAAAGGGGGTTAAGATTGAAATTTCGCTAAAATTCTCCGTTTTCGATGCTTTTTTTGATCAGAATGTAAGAAAATGACGAAAATTAAGGGAAAAAAGGGGATAAAAATTGAAATTTCGCTAAAATTCTCCGTTTTCGATGCTTTTTTTGATCAAAATGCAAGAAAATGACGAAAATTGAGGAAAAAAAGGGGATAAAAAAATTAAATTTCGCTAAAATTCTCCGTTTTCGATGCTTATTTTAATCAAAATGCAAGAAAATGACAAAAATTAAGGAAAAAAAGGGGGTAAAAATTGAAATTTCGCTAAAATTCTCCGTTATCGATGCTTTTTTTGATCAAAATGCAAGGAAATGACGAAAATTAAGAAAAAAAAGGGGGTTAAAATTGAAATTTCGCTAAAATTCTGCGTTTTCGATGCTTTTTTTGATCAAAATGCAAGAAAATGACGAAAATTAAGGGATAGTAGGGGATAAAAATTGAAATTTCGCTAAAATTCTCCGTTTTCCATGCTTTTATTGATCAAAATGCAAGAAAATTACGAAAATTAAGGTGAAAAAGGGGATAAAGTTCGAAATTTCGCTAAAATTCTCAATTTTCCATGCTTTTTTTGATCAAATTGCAAGAAAATGACGAAATTAAGGAAAAAAAATGGGGATAAAAATTGAAATTTCGCTAAAATTCTCAATTTTCGATGGTTTTTTTAACCTAAATGCAAGAAAATGACGAAAATTAAGGAGCGAAAGGGGATAAAAAAATTAAATTTCGCAAAAATTCTCCGTTTTCGATGCTTTTTTTAATCAAAATGCAAGAAAATGACGAAAATTAAGGAAAAAAAAGGGATAAAAATTGAAATTTCGCTAAAATTCTCCGTTTTCGATGCTTTTTTTGATCAAATTGCAAGAAAAAGACGAAAATTGAGGAAAAAAAGGGGATAAAAAAATTAAATTTCGCTAAAATTCTCCGTTTTCGATGCTTATTTTAATCAAAATGCAAGTAAATGACGAAAATTTAGGAAAAAAAGGGGTTAAAAATTGATATTTTGCTAAAATTCTCCGTTTTCCATGCTTTTTTTTATCAGAATGCAAGAAAATGACAAAAATTAAGGAAAAAAAGGGGGTAAAAATTGAAATTTCGCTAAAATTCTCCGTTTTCGATGCTTTTTTTGATCAAAATGAAGAAATGACGAAAATTAAGAAAAAAATGGGGTTAAAATTGAAATTTCGCTAAAATTCTCCGTTTTCGATGCTTTTTTTAACCAAAATGCAAGAAAATGACGAAAATTAAGGAACGAAAGGGGATAAAAAAATTAAATTTCGCTAAAATTCTCCATTTTCGATGCTTTTTTTGATCAAATTGCAAGAAAATGACGAAAATTTAGGAAAAAAACGGGTTAAAAATTGATATTTTGCTATAATTCTCCGTTTTCCATGCTTTTTTTTATCAAAATGCAAGAAAATGACAAAAATTAAGGAAAAAAAGGGGGTAAAAATTGAAATTTCGCTAAAATTCTCCGTTTTCGATGCTTTTTTTGATCAAAATGCAAAGAAATGACGAAAATTAAGAAAAAAAGGGGGTTAAGATTGAAATTTCGCTAAAATTCTCCGTTTTCGATGCTTTTTTTGATCAGAATGTAAGAAAATGACGAAAATTAAGGGAAAAAAGGGGATAAAAATTGAAATTTCGCTAAAATTCTCCGTTTTCGATGCTTTTTTTGATCAAAATGCAAGAAAATGACGAAAATTGAGGAAAAAAAGGGGATAAAAAAATTAAATTTCGCTAAAATTCTCCGTTTTCGATGCTTATTTTAATCAAAATGCAAGAAAATGACAAAAATTAAGGAAAAAAAGGGGGTAAAAATTGAAATTTCGCTAAAATTCTCCGTTATCGATGCTTTTTTTGATCAAAATGCAAGGAAATGACGAAAATTAAGAAAAAAAAGGGGGTTAAAATTGAAATTTCGCTAAAATTCTGCGTTTTCGATGCTTTTTTTGATCAAAATGCAAGAAAATGACGAAAATTAAGGGATAGTAGGGGATAAAAATTGAAATTTCGCTAAAATTCTCCGTTTTCCATGCTTTTATTGATCAAAATGCAAGAAAATTACGAAAATTAAGGTGAAAAAGGGGATAAAGTTCGAAATTTCGCTAAAATTCTCAATTTTCCATGCTTTTTTTGATCAAAATGCAAGAAAATGACGAAATTGAGGAAAAAAAATGGGGATAAAAATTGAAATTTCGCTAAAATTCTCAATTTTCGATGGTTTTTTTAACCTAAATGCAAGAAAATGACGAAAATTAAGGAGCGAAAGGGGATAAAAAAATTAAATTTCGCAAAAATTCTCCGTTTTCGATGCTTTTTTTAATCAAAATGCAAGAAAATGACGAAAATTAAGGAAAAAAAAGGGATAAAAATTGAAATTTCGCTAAAATTCTCCGTTTTCGATGCTTTTTTTGATCAAATTGCAAGAAAAAGACGAAAATTGAGGAAAAAAAGGGGATAAAAAAATTAAATTTCGCTAAAATTCTCCGTTTTCGATGCTTATTTTAATCAAAATGCAAGTAAATGACGAAAATTTAGGAAAAAAAGGGGTTAAAAATTGATATTTTGCTAAAATTCTCCGTTTTCCATGCTTTTTTTATCAGAATGCAAGAAAATGACAAAAATTAAGGAAAAAAAGGGGGTAAAAATTGAAATTTCGCTAAAATTCTCCGTTTTCGATGCTTTTTTTGATCAAAATGCAAGAAATGACGAAAATTAAGAAAAAAATGGGGTTAAAATTGAAATTTCGCTAAAATTCTCCGTTTTCGATGCTTTTTTTGATCAAAATGCAAGAAAATGACGAAAATAAAGGGAAAAAAGGGGATAAAAATTGAAATTTCGCTAAAATTCTCCGTTTTCAATGCTTTTATTGATCAAAATGCAAGAAAATGACGAAAATTAAGGTAAAAAAGGGGATTAAAAGGGAAATTTCGCTGAAATTCTCCGTTATCCATGCTTTTTTTGATAAAAATGCAAGAAAATGACGAAAATTAAGGAAAGAAAGGGGATAAAAATTGAAATTTCGCTATAATTCTCCCTTTTCCATGCTTTTTTTGAACAAAATGCAAGAAAATGCTGAAAATTAAGGAAATAAAGTGGATAAAAATGGTAATTTCGCTAAAATTCTTCGTTTTCGATGCTTTTTTTGATCAAAATGCAAGAAAATGACGAAAATTAAGGAAAAAGGAAAGATAAAAATTGAAATTTCGCTAAAATTCTCAGTTTTCGATGCTTTTTTTGATCAAAATGCAAGAAAATGCTGAAAATTAAGGAATAAAAGGGGATAAAAATTGAATGTTGGCTAAAAGTTTCAGTTTTCGATGCTTTTTTTGATCAAAATGCAAGAAAGTTACGAAAATTAAGGAAAAAAAGGGGATAAAAAATTAAATTTCGCTAAAATTCTCCGTTTTCGATGCTTTTTTGATCATAATGCAAGAAAATGACGAAAATTAAGGGAATAAAAAGGATAAAAATTGAAATTTCGCTAAAATTTTCCGTTATCCATCCTTTTTTTGATCAAAATGCAAGAAAATTACGAAAATTAAGAAAAAAAGTGGATAAAAATTGAAATTTCGCTAAAATTCTCCGTTTTCGATGCTTTTTTTGATGAAAATGCAAGAAAATGACGAATATTAAGGAAAAAAGGGATAAAAATTGAAATTTCGCTAAAATTCTCCGTTTTCGATGCTTTTTTTAATCAAAATGCAAGAAAATGACGAAAATTAAGGAAAAAAAAGGGATAAAAATTGAAATTTCACTAAAATTCTGCGTTTTCGATGCTTTTTTTGATCAAAATGCAAGAAAATGACGAAAATTAAGGAGCGAAAGGGGATAAAAAAATTAAATTTCGCAAAAATTCTCCGTTTTCGATGCTTTTTTTAATCAAAATGCAAGAAAATGACGAAAATTAAGGAAAAAAAAAGGGATAAAAATTGAAATTTCGCTAAAATTCTCCGTTTTCGATGCTTTTTTTGATCAAATTGCAAGAAAAAGACGAAAATTGAGGAAAAAAAGGGGATAAAAAAATTAAATTTCGCTAAAATTCTCC
Organism: Sympetrum striolatum; assembly: GCA_947579665.1. Lineage (NCBI taxonomy): Eukaryota > Metazoa > Arthropoda > Insecta > Odonata > Libellulidae > Sympetrum > Sympetrum striolatum. Next base: position 3,514,936 of record OX388350.1, read on the forward strand.
GTTTTCGATGCTTATTATAATCAAAATGCAAGTATATGACGAAAATTTAGGAAAAAAAGGGGTTAAAAATTGATATTTTGCAAAAATTCTCCGTTTTCCATGCTTTTTTTTATCAAAATGCAAGAAAATGACAAAAATTAAGGAAAAAAAGGGGGTAAAAATTGAAATTTCGCTAAAATTCTCCGTTTTCGATGCTTTTTTTGATCAAAATGCAAGAAATGACGAAAATTAAGAAAAAAATGGGGTTAAAATTGAAATTTCGCTAAAATTCTCCGTTTTCGATGCGTTTTTTGATCAAAATGCAAGGAAATGACGAAAATTAAGAAAAAAAAAGGGCGTTAAAATTGAAATTTCGCTAAAATTCTCCGTTTTCGATGCTTTTTTTGATGAAAATGCAAGAAAATGACGAATATTAAGGAAAAAAGGGATAAAAATTGAAATTTCGCTAAAATTCTCCGTTTTCGATGCTTTTTTTAACCAAAATGCAAGAAAATGACGAAAATTAAGGAAAAAGAAGGGATAAAAATTGAAATTTCGCTAAAATTCTCCATTTTCGATGCTTTTTTTGATCAAATTGCAAGAAAATGACGTAAATTTAGGAAAAAAAGGGGTTAAAAATTGATATTTTGCTAAAATTCTCCGTTTTCCATGCTTTTTTTTATCAAAATGCAAGAAAATGACAAAAATTAAGGAAAAAAAGGGGGTAAAAATTGAAATTTCGCTAAAATTCTCCGTTTTCGATGCATTTTTTGATCAAAATGCAAGAAAATGACGAAAATTGAGGAAAAAAAGGGGATAAAAAAATTAAATTTCGCTAAAATTCTCCGTTTTCGATGCTTATTTTAATCAAAATGCAAGAAAATGACAAAAATTAAGGAAAAAAAGGGGGTAAAAATTGAAATTTCGCTAAAATTCTCCGTTTTCGATGCTTTTTTTGATCAAAATGCAAGGAAATTACGAAAATTAAGAAAAAAAAGGGCGTTAAAATTGATATTTCGCTAAAATTCTCCGTTTTCCATGCTTTTATTGATCAAAATGCAAGAAAATTACGAAAATTAACGTGAAAAAGGGGATAAAGTTCGAAATTTCGCTAAACTTCTCAATTTTCCAAGCTTTTTTTGATCAAAATGCAAGAAAATGACGAAATTAAGGAAAAAAAATGGGGATAAAAATTGAAATTTCGCTAAAATTCTCAATTTTCGATGGTTTTTTTAACCTAAATGCAAGAAAATGACGAAAATTAAGGAGCGAAAGGGGATAAAAAAATTAAATTTCGCAAAAATTCTCCGTTTTCGATGCTTTTTTTAATCAAAATGCAAGAAAATGACGAAAATTAAGGAAAAAAAAGGGATAAAAATTGAAATTTCGCTAAAATTCTCCGTTTTCGATGCTTTTTTTGATCAAATTGCAAGAAAAAGACGAAAATTGAGGAAAAAAAGGGGATAAAAAAATTAAATTTCGCTAAAATTCTCCGTTTTCGATGCTTATTATAATCAAAATGCAAGTATATGACGAAAATTTAGGAAAAAAAGGGGTTAAAAATTGATATTTTGCTAAAATTCTCCGTTTTCCATGCTTTTTTTTATCATAATGCAAGAAAATGACAAAAATTAAGGAAAAAAAGGGGGTAAAAATTGAAATTTCGCTAAAATTCTCCGTTTTCGATGCTTTTTTTGATCAAAATGCAAGAAATGACGAAAATTAAGAAAAAAATGGGGTTAAAATTGAAATTTCGCTAAAATTCTCCGTTTTCGATGCGTTTTTTGATCAAAATGCAAGGAAATGACGAAAATTAAGAAAAAAAAAGGGCGTTAAAATTGAAATTTCGCTAAAATTCTCCGTTTTCGATGCTTTTTTTGATGAAAATGCAAGAAAATGACGAATATTAAGGAAAAAAGGGATAAAAATTGAAATTTCGCTAAAATTCTCCGTTTTCGATGCTTTTTTTAACCAAAATGCAAGAAAATGACGAAAATTAAGGAACGAAAGGGGATAAAAAAATTAAATTTCGCTAAAATTCTCCGTTTTCGATGCTTTTTTTGATCAAAATGCAAGAAAATGACGAAAATTAAGGAAAAAGAAGGGATAAAAATTGAAATTTCGCTAAAATTCTCCATTTTCGATGCTTTTTTTGATCAAATTGCAAGAAAATGACGTAAATTTAGGAAAAAAAGGGGTTAAAAATTGATATTTTGCTAAAATTCTCCGTTTTCGATGCATTTTTTGATCAAAATGCAAGAAAATGACGAAAATTGAGGAAAAAAAGGGGATAAAAAAATTAAATTTCGCTAAAATTCTCCGTTTTCGATGCTTATTTTAATCAAAATGCAAGAAAATGACAAAAATTAAGGAAAAAAAGGGGGTAAAAATTGAAATTTCGCTAAAATTCTCCGTTTTCGATGCTTTTTTTGATCAAAATGCAAGGAAATTACGAAAATTAAGAAAAAAAAGGGCGTTAAAATTGAAATTTCGCTAAAATTCTGCGTTTTCGATGCTTTTTTTGATCAAAATGCAAGAAAATGACGAAAATTAAGAAAAAAATGGGGGTTAAAATTGAAATTTCGCTAAAATTCTGCGTTTTCGATGCTTTTTTTGATCAAAATGCAAGAAAATGACGATAATTAAGAGATAGTAGGGGATAAAAATTGAAATATCGCTAAAATTCTCCGTTTTCCATGCTTTTATTGATCAAAATGCAAGAAAATTACGAAAATTAAGGTGAAAAAGGGGATAAAGTTCGAAATTTCGCTAAAATTCTCAATTTTCCATGCTTTTTTTGATCAAAATGCAAGAAAATTACGAAAATTAAGGAAAAAAAATGGGGATAAAAATTGAAATTTAGCTAAAATTCTCAATTTTCGATAGTTTTTTTAACCAAAATGCAAGAAAATGACGAAAATTAAGGAGCGAAAGGGGATAAAAAAATTAAATTTCGCAAAAATTCTCCGTTTTCGATGCTTTTTTTAATCAAAATGCAAGAAAATGACGAAAATTAAGGAAAAAAAAGGGATAAAAATTGAAATTTCGCTAAAATTCTCCGTTTTCGATACCTTTTTTGATCAAATTGCAAGAAAAAGACGAAAATTGAGGAAAAAAAGGGGATAAAAAAATTAAATTTCGCTAAAATTCTCCGTTTTCGATGCTTATTATAATCAAAATGCAAGTAAATGACGAAAATTTAGGAAAAAAAGGGGTTAAAAATTGATATTTTGCTAAAATTCTCCGTTTTCCATGCTTTTTTTTATCAAAATGCAAGAAAATGACAAAAATTAAGGAAAAAAGGGGGTAAAAATTAAAATTTCGCTAAAATTCTCCGTTTTCGATGCTTTTTTTGATCAAAATGCAAGAAATGACGAAAATTAAGAAAAAAAGGGGGTTAAAATTGAAATTTCGCTAAAATTCTCCGTTTTCGATGCTTTTTTTGATCAAAATGCAAGAAAATGACGAAAATTAAGGGAAAAAAGGGGATAAAAATTGAAATTTCGCTAAAATTCTCCGTTTTCCATGCTTTTATTGATCAAAATGCAAGAAAATGACGAAAATAAAGGAAAAAGGGGATTAAAATTTAAATTTCGCTTAAATTCTCCGCTATCGATGCTTTTTTTGATCAAAATGCAAGTAAATGACGAAAATTAAGGAAAAAACGGCGGTTAAAATTGAAATTTCGCTAAAATTCTCCGTTTTGGATGCTTTTTTTGATCAAAATGCAAGAAAATGACGAATATTAAGGAAAAAAAGGGGATAAAAATTGAAATTTCGCTAAAATTCTCAGTTTTCGATGCTTTTTTTGATCAAAATGCAAGAAAATGACGAAAATAAAGGAAAAAAAGGGGTTAAAAATTTAAATTTCGCTTAAATTCTCCGCTATCGATGCTTTTTTTTATCAAAATGCAAGTAAATGACGAAAATTAAGGAAAAAAAGGCGGATAAAATTGAAATATCGCTAAAATTCTCCGTTTTGGATGCTTTTTTTTGATCAAAATGCAAGAAAATGACGAAAATTAAGGGAAAAAAGGGGATAAATATTGAAATTTCGCTAAAATTCTCCGTTTTCGATGCTTTTTTTGATCAAATTGCAAGAAAATTACGAAAATTAAGGAAAAAAAGGGGATAAAAATTGAAATATCGTAAAAATTCTCAGGTTTCGATGCTTTTTTTGATCAAAATGCAAGAAAATGACGAAAATTAAGGAAAAAAAGGGGGTAAAAATTGAAATTTCCCTAAATTTCTCCGTTTTCGATGCTTTTTTTGATCAAAATGCAAGAAAATGACGAAAATTAAGGAAAAAAAGGGGATAAAAATCGAAATTTCGCTAAAATTCTCAGTTTTCGATGCATCTTTTGATCAAAAATCATGAAAATGACGAAAATTAAGGAAAAAAAGGGGATAAAATTGAAATATCGCTAAAATTCTCTGTATTCTATCCTTTTTTTATCGAAATACAAGAAAATGACGAAAATTAAGGAAAACAAATGGAAAAAATTGAAATTTTGCTAAAATTCTCAGTTTTCGATGTTTTTTTGATCAAAATGCAAGAAAGTTATGAAAATTAAGGACAAAAAGGGGATAAAAAAATTAAATTTCACTAAAATTCTCCGTTTTCGATGATTTTTTTGATCAAAATGAAAGAAAATTACGAAAATTAAGGAAAAAAAGTGGATAAAAATGGAAATTTCGCTAAAATTATCCGTTTTCGATGTTTTTTTTGATCAAAATGCAAGAAAATGACGAAAATTAAGGAAAAAAAGGGGATAAAAATTTAAATTTCGCTAAAATTCTCAGTTTTCGATGCTTTCTTTGATCAAAATGCAAGAAAATGACGAAAATTAAGGAAAAAAAGTGAATAAAAATGGAATTTTCGCTAAAATTATCCGTTTTCGATGTTTTTTTTGATCAAAATGCAAGAAAATGACGAAAATTAAGAAAAAAAGGTGGATAAAAATGGAAATTTCGCTAAAATAATCCGTTTTCGATGTTTTTTTTTTATCAAAATGCAAGAAAAAGACGAAAATTAAGGAAAAAAAGGGGATAAAAATTGAAATTTCGCTAAAATTCTCAATTTTCGATGCTTTTTTTGATCGAAATTCAAGAAAATGACGAAAATTAAAGAAAACAAGGGGAAAAAATTGAAATTTCGCTAAAATTCTCAGTTTTCGATGCTTTTTTGATCAAAATGCAAGAAAATGACGAAAATTAAGTAAAAAAAGGGGGTTAAAATTGAAATTTCGCTAATATTCTCCGTTTTCGATGCTTTTTTTGATCAAATTGCAAGAAAATTACGAAAATTAAGGAAAAAAAGAGGGGTTAAAATTGAAATTTCGCTAAAATTTTCCGTTTTCGATGCTTTTTTTGATCAAAATGCAAGAAAATGACAAAAATTAAGGAAAAAAAGGGGATAAAAATTGAAATATCGCTAAAATTCTCAGTTTTCGATGCTTTTTTTGATCAAAATGCAAGAAAATGACGATTATTAAGGGAAAAAAAGGGATGAAAATTGAAATTTCACTAAAATTTTCCGTTTTCCATGCTTTTTTTGATCAAAATGCAAGAAAATGACGTAAATTAAGGAAAGAAATTGGATAAAAATTGAAATTTCGCTAAAATTCTCAGTTTTCGATGCTTTTTTTGATCAAAATTCAAGAAAATGACGAAAATTATGGAAAAAAGGGGATAATAATTGAAATTTCGCTAAAATTCGCAGTTTTCGATGCTTTTTTTGACCAAAATTCAAGAAAATGACGAAAATTAAGGAAAAAAAAGGGGATAAAAATTGAAATATCACTAAAATTCTCAGTATTCGATGCTTTTTTTGATCGAAATGCATGAAAATGACGAAAATTAAGGAAAACAAGGGGAAAAAATTGAAATTTCGCTAAAATTCTCCGTTTTCGATGCTTTTTTTGATCAAAATGCAAGAAAATGACGAAAATTAAGGGAAAAAAGGGGATAAATATTGAAATTTCGCTATAATTCTCCCTTTTCCATGCTTTTTTTTATCAAAATGAAAGAAAATGACGAAAATTAAGGAAAAAAAGTGGATAAAAATGGAAATTTTGCTAAAATTCTCCGTTTTCGATGTTTTTTTTGATCAAAATGCAAGAAAATGACGAAAATTAAGGAAAAAAAGGGGATAAAAATTGAAATATCGCTAAAATTCTCAGGTTTCGATGGTTTTTTTGATCAAAATGCAAGAAATAGACGAAAATTAAGGAAAAAAAGGGGATAAAAGTTGAAATTTCGCTAAAATTCTCAGTTTTCGATATTTTTTTTGATCAAAATATAAGAAAATGACGAAAATTAAGGACTAAAAGAGGTGTTAAAATTGAAATTTCGCTTAAATTCTCCGTTATCGATGCTTTTTTTGACCAAAATGAAAAAAAATATCGAAAATTAAGGAAAAAAAGTGGATAATAATGGAAATTTCGCTAAAATTATCCGTTTTCGATGCTTTTCTGATCAAAATGAAAGAAAATGACGAACATTAACGGAAAAAATGGGATAAAAATTGAAATTTCGCTAAAATTCTCCGTATTCCATGCATTTTTTGATCAAAATGCAAGAGAATAACGAAAATTAAGAGAAAAATGGGATAAAAATTGAAATTTCGCTAAAATTCTCCGTTTTCGATGTTTTTTTTTATCATAATGCAAGAAAATGACGAAAATTAAGTAAAAAAAGGGGATAAAAATTGAAATATCGCTAAAATTCTCAGTTTTCGATGCTTTTTTTGATCAAAATGCAAAAAAATGACGAATATTAAGGAAAAAAAGGGGATAAAAATTGAAATTTCGCTAAAATTCTCAGTTTTCGATGCTTTTTTTGATCAAAATGCAAGAAAATGACGAAAATAAAGGAAAAAAAGGGGATTAAAATATAAATTTCGCTTAAATTCTCCGCTATGGATGCTTTTTTTGATGAAAATGCAAGTAAATGACGAAAATTAAGGAAAAAAAGGCGGTTAAAATTGAAATTTCGCTAAAATTCTCCGTTTTGGATGCATATTTTGATCAAAATGCAAGAAAATGACGAAAATAAGGGAAAAAAGGGGATAAAAATCGAAATTTCGCTTAAATTCTCCGCTATCGATGCTTTTTTTGATCAAAATGAAAGTGAATGACGAAAATTAAGGAAAAAAAGGCGGTTAAAATTGAAATTTCGCTAAAATTCTCCGTTTTGGATGCTTTTTTTGATCAAAATGCAAGAAAATGACGAAAATTAAGGAAAAAAAGGGGGTTAAAATTGAAATTTTGCTAAAATTCTCTGTTTTCGATGCTTTTTTTGATCAAATTGCAAGAAAATTACGAAAATTAAGGAAAAAAAGAGGGGTTAAAATTGAAATTTTGCTAATATTCTCCGTTTTCGATGCTTTTTTTGATCAAAATGCAAGAAAATGACGAACATTAAGGGAAAAAATGGGATAAAAATTGAAATTTCGCTAAAATGCTCCGTATTCCATGCTTTTTTGATCAAAATGCAAGAAAATGACGAAAATTAGGAGAAAAAGGGGATAAAAATTGAAATTTCGCTAAAATTCTCCGTTTTCGATGTTTTTTTTTAATCAAAATGCAAGAAAATGACGAAAATTAAGGAAAAAAAGGGGATAAAAATTGAAATTTCGCTAAAATTCTCCATTTTCGATGCTTTTTTTGATCAAAAATCAAGAAAACGACGAAAATTAAGGAAAAAAAGTGGATAAAAATGGAAATTTCGCTAAAATTATCCGTTTTCGATGTTTTTTTGATCAAAATGCAAGAAAATGACGAAAATTAAGGAAAAAAAGTGGATAAAAATAAAAATTTCGCTAAAATTATCCGTTTTCGATGTTTTTTTTGATCAAAATGCAAGAAAATGACGAAAATTAAGGAAAAAAGGGATAAAAATTGAAATTTCGCTAAAATTCTCCGTTTTCCATGCTTTTTTTGATCAAAATGCAAGAAAATTACGAAAATTAAGGAAAAAAAGGGGATAAAAAAATTAAATTTCGCTAAAATTCTCCGTTTTCGATGCTTTTTTTGTTCAAAATGCAAGAAAATGACGAAAATTAAGGAAAACAATTGGAAAAAAATTGAAATTTCGCTAAATTCTCCGTTTTCGATGCTTTTTTTGATCAAAATGCAAGAAAATGACGAAAATTAAGGGAAAAGAGGGGATAAAAATTGAAATTTCGCTAAAATTCTCCGTTTTCCATGCTTTTTTTTGATCAAAATGCAAGAAAATGACGAAAATTAAGGAAAGAAAGGGGATAAAAATTGAAATTTCGCTATAATTCTCCCTTTTCCATGCTTTTTTTGAACAAAATGCAAGAAAATGCTGAAAATTAAGGAAAAAAAGTGGATAAAAATGGTAATTTCGCTAAAATTCTTCGTTTTAGATGCTTTTTTTGATCAAAATGCAAGAAAATGACGAAAATTAAGGAAAAAAAGGGGATAAAAATTTAAATTTCGCTAAAATTCTCAGTTTTCGATGCTTTCTTTGATCAAAATGCAAGAAAATGACGAAAATTAAGGAAAAAAAGTGAATAAAAATGGAATTTTCGCTAAAATTATCCGTTTTCGATGTTTTTTTTGATCAAAATGCAAGAAAATGACGAAAATTAAGGAAAAAAGGTGGATAAAAATGGAAATTTCGCTAAAATTATCCGTTTTCGATGTTTTTTTTTATCAAAATGCAAGAAAAAGACGAAAATTAAGGAAAAAAAGGGGATAAAAATTGAAATTTCGCTAAAATTCTCAATTTTCGATGCTTTTTTTGATCGAAATTCAAGAAAATGACGAAAATTAAAGAAAACAAGGGGAAAAAATTGAAATTTCGCTAAAATTCTCAGTTTTCGATGCTTTTTTGATCAAAATGCAAGAAAATGACGAAAATTAAGTAAAAAAAGGGGGTTAAAATTGAAATTTCGCTAATATTCTCCGTTTTCGATGCTTTTTTTGATCAAATTGCAAGAAAATTACGAAAATTAAGGAAAAAAAGAGGGGTTAAAATTGAAATTTCGCTAAAATTTTCCGTTTTCGATGCTTTTTTTGATCAAAATGCAAGAAAATGACAAAAATTAAGGAAAAAAAGGGGATAAAAATTGAAATATCGCTAAAATTCTCAGTTTTCGATGCTTTTTTTGATCAAAATGCAAGAAAATGACGATTATTAAGGGAAAAAAAGGGATAAAAATTGAAATTTCACTAAAATTTTCCGTTTTCCATGCTTTTTTTGATCAAAATGCAAGAAAATGACGTAAATTAAGGAAAGAAATTGGATAAAAATTGAAATTTCGCTAAAATTCTCAGTTTTCGATGCTTTTTTTGATCAAAATGCAAGAAAATGACGAAAATTATGGAAAAAAAGGGGATAATAATTGAAATTTCGCTAAAATTCGCAGTTTTCGATGCTTTTTTTGACCAAAATTCAAGAAAATGACGAAAATTAAGGAAAAAAAAGGGGATAAAAATTGAAATATCACTAAAATTCTCAGTATTCGATGCTTTTTTTGATCGAAATGCATGAAAATGACGAAAATTAAGGAAAACAAGGGGAAAAAATTGAAATTTCGCTAAAATTCTCCGTTTTCGATGCTTTTTTTGATCAAAATGCAAGAAAATGACGAAAATTAAGGGAAAAAAGGGGATAAATATTGAAATTTCGCTAAAATTCTCCGTTTTTCATGCTTTTTTTTATCAAAATGAAAGAAAATGACGAAAATTAAGGAAAAAAAGTGGATAAAAATGGAAATTTTACTACAATTCTCCGTTTTCGATGTTTTTTTTGATCAAAATGCAAGAAAATGACGAAAATTAAGGAAAAAAAGGGGATAAAAATTGAAATATCGCTAAAATTCTCAGGTTTCGATGGTTTTTTTGATCAAAATGCAAGAAATAGACGAAAATTAAGGAAAAAAAGGGGATAAAAGTTGAAATTTCGCTAAAATTCTCAGTTTTCGATATTTTTTTTGATCAAAATATAAGAAAATGACGAAAATTAAGGACTAAAAGAGGTGTTAAAATTGAAATTTCGCTTAAATTCTCCGTTATCGATGCTTTTTTTGACAAAAATGAAAAAAAATATCGAAAATTAAGGAAAAAAAGTGGATAATAATGGAAATTTCGCTAAAATTAACCGTTTTCGATGCTTTTCTGATCAAAATGAAAGAAAATGACGAACATTAACGGAAAAAATGGGATAAAAATTGAAATTTCGCTAAAATTCTCCGTATTCCATGCATTTTTTGATCAAAATGCAAGAGAATAACGAAAATTAAGAGAAAAATGGGATAAAAATTGAAATTTCGCTAAAATTCTCCGTTTTCGATGTTTTTTTTATCATAATGCATGAAAATGACGAAAATTAAGTAAAAAAAGGGGATAAAAATTGAAATATCGCTAAAATTCTCAGTTTTCGATGCTTTTTTTGATCAAAATGCAAAAAAATGACGAATATTAAGGAAAAAAAGGGGATAAAAATTGAAATTTCGCTAAAATTCTCAGTTTTCGATGCTTTTTTTGATCAAAATGCAAGAAATTGACGAAAATAAAGGAAAAAAAGGGGATTAAAATATAAATTTCGCTTAAATTCTCCGCTATGGATGCTTTTTTTGATGAAAATGCAAGTAAATGACGAAAATTAAGGAAAAAAAGGCGGTTAAAATTGAAATTTCGCTAAAATTCTCCGTTTTGGATGCATATTTTGATCAAAATGCAAGAAAATGACGAAAATTAAGGGAAAAAAGGGGATAAAAATCGAAATTTCGCTTAAATTCTCCGCTATCGATGCTTTTTTTGATCAAAATGAAAGTGAATGACGAAAATTAAGGAAAAAAAGGCGGTTAAAATTGAAATTTCGCTAAAATTCTCCGTTTTGGATGCTTTTTTTGATCAAAATGCAAGAAAATGACGAAAATTAAGGAAAAAAAGGGGGTTAAAATTGAAATTTTGCTAAAATTCTCTGTTTTCGATGCTTTTTTTGATCAAATTGCAAGAAAATTACGAAAATTAAGGAAAAAAAGAGGGGTTAAAATTGAAATTTTGCTAACATTCTCCGTTTTCGATGCTTTTTTTGATCAAAATGCAAGAAAATGACGAACATTAAGGGAAAAAATGGGATAAAAATTGAAATATCGCTAAAATGCTCCGTATTCCATGCTTTTTTGATCAAAATGCAAGAAAATGACGAAAATTAGGAGAAAAAGGGGATAAAAATTGAAATTTCGCTAAAATTCTCCGTTTTCGATGTTTTTTTTTAATCAAAATGCAAGAAAATGACGAAAATTAAGGAAAAAAAGGGGATAAAAATTGAAATTTCGCTAAAATTCTCCATTTTCGATGCTTTTTTTGATCAAAAATCAAGAAAACGACGAAAATTAAGGAAAAAAAGTGGATAAAAATGGAAATTTCGCTAAAATTATCCGTTTTCGATGTTTTTTTTGATCAAAATGCAAGAAAATGACGAAAATTAAGGAAAAAAAGTGGATAAAAATAAAAATTTCGCTAAAATTATCCGTTTTCGATGTTTTTTTTGATCAAAATGCAAGAAAATGACGAAAATTAAGGAAAAAAGGGATAAAAATTGAAATTTCGCTATAATTCTCCCTTTTCCATGCTTTTTTTGAACAAAATGCAAGAAAATGCTGAAAATTAAGGAAAAAAAGTGGATAAAAATGGTAATTTCGCTAAAATTCTTCGTTTTCGATGCTTTTTTTTGATCAAAATGCAAGAAAATGACGAAAATTAAGGAAAAAAGAAAGATAAAAATTGAAATTTCGCTAAAATTCTCAGTTTTCGATCCTTTTTTTGACCAAAATGCAAGAAAATGACGAAAATAAAGGAAAAAGGGGATTAAAATTTAAATTTCGCTTAAATTCTCCGCTATCGATGCTTTTTTTGATCAAAATGCAAGTAAATGACGAAAATTAAGGAAAAAAAGGCGGTTAAAATTGAAATTTCGCTAAAATTTTCCGTTTTGGATGCTTTTTTTGATCAAAATGCAAGAAAATGACGAATATTAAGGAAAAAAAGGGGATAAAAATTGAAATTTCGCTAAAATTCTCAGTTTTCGATGCTTTTTTTGATCAAAATGCAAGAAAATGACGAAAATAAAGGAAAAAAAGGGGTTAAAAATTTAAATTTCGCTTAAATTCTCCGCTATCGATGCTTTTTTTGATCAAAATGCAAGTAAATGACGAAAATTAAGGAAAAAAAGGCGGTTAAAATTGAAATATCGCTAAAATTCTCTGTTTTGGATGCTTTTTTTGATCAAAATGCAAGAAAATGACGAAAATTAAGGGAAAAAAGGGGATAAATATTGAAATTTCGCTAAAATTCTCCGTTTTCGATGCTTTTTTTGATCAAATTGCAAGAAAATTACGAAAATTAAGGAAAAAAAGAGGGGTTAAAATTAAAATTTTGCTAAAATTCTCCGTTATCGATGCTTTTTTTGATCAAAATGCAAGAAAATGACGAAAATTAAGGAAAAAAAGGGGGTAAAAATTGAAATTTCCCAAAATTTCTCCGTTTTCGATGCTTTTTTTGATCAAAATGCAAGAAAATGACGAAAATTAAGGAAAAAAAGTGGATAATAATGGAAATTTCGCTAAAATTATCCGTTTTCGATGCTTTTCTGATCAAAATGAAAGAAAATGACGAACATTAACGGAAAAAATGGGATAAAAATTGAAATTTCGCTAAAATTCTCCGTATTCCATGCATTTTTTGATCAAAATGCAAGAGAATAACGAAAATTAAGAGAAAAATGGGATAAAAATTGAAATTTCGCTAAAATTCTCAGTTTTCGATGTTTTTTTTATCATAATGCATGAAAATGACGAAAATTAAGTAAAAAAAGGGGATAAAAATTGAAATATCGCTAAAATTCTCAGTTTTCGATGCTTTTTTTGATCAAAATGCAAAAAAATGACGAATATTAAGGAAAAAAAGGGGATAAAAATTGAAATTTCGCTAAAATTCTCAGTTTTCGATGCTTTTTTTGATCAAAATGCAAGAAAATGACGAAAATAAAGGAAAAAAAGGGGATTAAAATATAAATTTCGCTTAAATTCTCCGCTATGGATGCTTTTTTTGATGAAAATGCAAGTAAATGACGAAAATTAAGGAAAAAAAGGCGGTTAAAATTGAAATTTCGCTAAAATTCTCCGTTTTGGATGCATATTTTGATCAAAATGCAAGAAAATGACGAAAATTAAGGGAAAAAAGGGGATAAAAATCGAAATTTCGCTTAAATTCTCCGCTATCGATGCTTTTTTTGATCAAAATGAAAGTGAATGACGAAAATTAAGGAAAAAAAGGCGGTTAAAATTGAAATTTCGCTAAAATTCTCCGTTTTGGATGCTTTTTTTGATCAAAATGCAAGAAAATGACGAAAATTAAGGAAAAAAAGGGGGTTAAAATTGAAATTTTGCTAAAATTCTCTGTTTTCGATGCTTTTTTTGATCAAATTGCAAGAAAATTACGAAAATTAAGGAAAAAAAGAGGGGTTAAAATTGAAATTTTGCTAATATTCTCCGTTTTCGATGCTTTTTTTGATCAAAATGCAAGAAAATGACGAACATTAAGGGAAAAAATGGGATAAAAATTGAAATATCGCTAAAATGCTCCGTATTCCATGCTTTTTTGATCAAAATGCAAGAAAATGACGAAAATTAGGAGAAAAAGGGGATAAAAATTGAAATTTCGCTAAAATTCTCCGTTTTCGATGTTTTTTTTTAATCAAAATGCAAGAAAATGACGAAAATTAAGGAAAAAAAGGGGATAAAAATTGAAATTTCGCTAAAATTCTCCATTTTCGATGCTTTTTTTGATCAAAAATCAAGAAAACGACGAAAATTAAGGAAAAAAAGTGGATAAAAATGGAAATTTCGCTAAAATTATCCGTTTTCGATGTTTTTTTTGATCAAAATGCAAGAAAATGACGAAAATTAAGGAAAAAAAGTGGATAAAAATAAAAATTTCGCTAAAATTATCCGTTTTCGATGTTTTTTTTGATCAAAATGCAAGAAAATGACGAAAATTAAGGAAAAAAGGGATAAAAATTGAAATTTCGCTATAATTCTCCCTTTTCCATGCTTTTTTTGAACAAAATGCAAGAAAATGCTGAAAATTAAGGAAAAAAAGTGGATAAAAATGGTAATTTCGCTAAAATTCTTCGTTTTCGATGCTTTTTTTGATCAAAATGCAAGAAAATGACGAAAATTAAGGAAAAAAGAAAGATAAAAATTGAAATTTCGCTAAAATTCTCAGTTTTCGATCCTTTTTTTGACCAAAATGCAAGAAAATGACGAAAATAAAGGAAAAAGGGGATTAAAATTTAAATTTCGCTTAAATTCTCCGCTATCGATGCTTTTTTTGATCAAAATGCAAGTAAATGACGAAAATTAAGGAAAAAAAGGCGGTTAAAATTGAAATTTCGCTAAAATTTTCCGTTTTGGATGCTTTTTTTGATCAAAATGCAAGAAAATGACGAATATTAAGGAAAAAAAGGGGATAAAAATTGAAATTTCGCTAAAATTCTCAGTTTTCGATGCTTTTTTTGATCAAAATGCAAGAAAATGACGAAAATAAAGGAAAAAAAGGGGTTAAAAATTTAAATTTCGCTTAAATTCTCCGCTATCGATGCTTTTTTTGATCAAAATGCAAGTAAATGACGAAAATTAAGGAAAAAAAGGCGGTTAAAATTGAAATATCGCTAAAATTCTCTGTTTTGGATGCTTTTTTTGATCAAAATGCAAGAAAATGACGAAAATTAAGGGAAAAAAGGGGATAAATATTGAAATTTCGCTAAAATTCTCCGTTTTCGATGCTTTTTTTGATCAAATTGCAAGAAAATTACGAAAATTAAGGAAAAAAAGAGGGGTTAAAATTAAAATTTTGCTAAAATTCTCCGTTATCGATGCTTTTTTTGATCAAAATGCAAGAAAATGACGAAAATTAAGGAAAAAAAGGGGGTAAAAATTGAAATTTCCCAAAATTTCTCCGTTTTCGATGCTTTTTTTGATCAAAATGCAAGAAAATGACGAAAATTAAGGAAAAAAAGGGGATAAAAATCGAAATTTCGCTAAAATTCTCAGTTTTCGATGCTTCTTTTGATCAAAAATCATGAAAATGACGAAAATTAAGGAAAAAAAGGGGATAAAATTGAAATATCGCTAAAATTCTCTGTATTCTATGCTTTTTTTATCGAAATACAAGAAAATGACGAAAATTAAGGAAAACAAATGGAAAAAATTGAAATTTTGCTAAAATTCTCAGTTTTCGATGTTTTTTTGATCAAAATGCAAGAAAGTTATGAAAATTAAGGACAAAAAGGGGATAAAAAAATTAAATTTCACTAAAATTCTCCGTTTTCGATGATTTTTTTGATCAAAATGAAAGAAAATTACGAAAATTAAGGAAAAAAAGTGGATAAAAATGGAAATTTCGCTAAAATTATCCGTTTTCGATGTTTTTTTTGATCAAAATGCAAGAAAATGACGAAAATTAAGGAAAAAAAGGGGATAAAAATGGAAATTTCGCTAAAATTATCCGTTTTCGATGTTTTTTTTGATCAAAATGCAAGAAAATGACGAAAATTAAGGAAAAAAGGTGGATAAAAATGGAAATTTCGCTAAAATTATCCGTTTTCGATGTTTTTTTTTTATCAAAATGCAAGAAAAAGACGAAAATTAAGGAAAAAAAGGGGATAAAAATTGAAATTTCGCTAAAATTCTAGATTTTCGATGCTTTTTTTGATCGAAATTCAAGAAAATGACGAAAATTAAAGAAAACAAGGGGAAAAAAATTGAAATTTCGCTAAAATTCTCAGTTTTCGATGCTTTTTTGATCAAAATGCAAGAAAATGACGAAAATTAAGTAAAAAAAGGGGGTTAAAATTGAAATTTCGCTAATATTCTCCGTTTTCGATGCTTTTTTTGATCAAATTGCAAGAAAATTACGAAAATTAAGGAAAAAAAGAGGGGTTAAAATTGAAATTTCGCTAAAATTTTCCGTTTTCGATGCTTTTTTTGATCAAAATGCAAGAAAATGACAAAAATTAAGGAAAAAAAGGGGATAAAAATTGAAATTTCGCTAAAATTCTCAGTTTTCGATGCTTTTTTTGATCAAAATGCAAGAAAATGACGAAAATTATGGAAAAAAAGGGGATAATAATTGAAATTTCGCTAAAATTTGCAGTTTTCGATGCTTTTTTTGACCAAAATGAAAAAAAATATCGAAAATTAAGGAAAAAAAGTGGATAATAATGGAAATTTCGCTAAAATTATCCGTTTTCGATGCTTTTCTGATCAAAATGAAAGAAAATGACGAACATTAACGGAAAAAATGGGATAAAAATTGAAATTTCGCTAAAATTCTCCGTATTCCATGCATTTTTTGATCAAAATGCAAGAGAATAACGAAAATTAAGAGAAAAATGGGATAAAAATTGAAATTTCGCTAAAATTCTCCGTTTTCGATGTTTTTTTTATCATAATGCAAGAAAATGACGAAAATTAAGTAAAAAAAGGGGATAAAAATTGAAATATCGCTAAAATTCTCAGTTTTCGATGCTTTTTTTGATCAAAATGCAAAAAAATGACGAATATTAAGGAAAAAAAGGGGATAAAAATTGAAATTTCGCTAAAATTCTCAGTTTTCGATGCTTTTTTTGATCAAAATGCAAGAAAATGTCGAAAATAAAGGAAAAAAAGGGGATTAAAATATAAATTTCGCTTAAATTCTCCGCTATGGATGCTTTTTTTTATGAAAATGCAAGTAAATGACGAAAATTAAGGAAAAAAAGGCGGTTAAAATTGAAATTTCGCTAAAATTCTCCGTTTTGGATGCTTATTTTGATCAAAATGCAAGAAAATGACGAAAATTAAGGGAAAAAAGGGGATAAAAATCGAAATTTCGCTTAAATTCTCCGCTATCGATGCTTTTTTTGATCAAAATGAAAGTGAATGACGAAAATTAAGGAAAAAAAGGCGGTTAAAATTGAAATTTCGCTAAAATTCTCCGTTTTGGATGCTTTTTTTGATCAAAATGCAAGAAAATGACGAAAATTAAGGAAAAAAAGGGGGTTAAAATTGAAATATTGCTAAAATTCTCTGTTTTCGATGCTTTTTTTGATCAAATTGCAAGAAAATTACGAAAATTAAGGAAAAAAAGAGGGGTTAAAATTGAAATTTTGCTAATATTCTCCGTTTTCGATGCTTTTTTTGATCAAAATGCAAGAAAATGACGAACATTAAGGGAAAAAATGGGATAAAAATTGAAATTTCGCTAAAATGCTCCGTATTCCATGCTTTTTTGATCAAAATGCAAGAACATGACGAAAATTAGGAGAAAAAGGGGATAAAAATTGAAATTTCGCTAAAATTCTCCGTTTTCGATGTTTTTTTTAATCAAAATGCAAGAAAATGACGTAAATTAAGGAAAAAAAGGGGATAAAAATTGAAATTTCGCTAAAATTCTCCATTTTCGATGCTTTTTTTGATCAAAAATCAAGAAAACGACGAAAATTAAGGAAAAAAAGTGGATAAAAATGGAAATTTCGCTAAAATTATCCGTTTTCGATGTTTTTTTTGATCAAAATGCAAGAAAATGACGAAAATTAAGGAAAAAAAGTGGATAAAAATAAAAATTTCGCTAAAATTATCCGTTTTCGATGTTTTTTTTGATCAAAATTCAAGAAAATGACGAAAATTAAGGAAAAAAGGGATAAAAATTGAAATTTCGCTAAAATTCTCCGTTTTCCATGCTTTTTTTGATCAAAATGCAAGAAAATTACGAAAATTAAGGAAAAAAAGGGGATAAAAAAATTAAATTTCGCTAAAATTCTCCGTTTTCGATGCTTTTTTTGTTCAAAATGCAAGAAAATGACGAAAATTAAGGAAAACAATTGGAAAAAAATTGAAATTTCGCTAAATTCTCCGTTTTCGATGCTTTTTTTGATCAAAATGCAAGAAAATGACGAAAATTAAGGGAAAAAAGGGGATAAATATTGAAATTTCGCTAAAATTCTCCGTTATCGATGCTTTTTTTGATCAAAATGCAAGAAAATGACGAAAATTAAGTAAAAAAAGGGGATTAAAATTGAAATTTCGCTAATATTCTCCGTTTTCGATGCTTTTTTTGATCAAATTGCAAGAAAATCACGAAAATTAAGGAAAAAAAGAGGGGTTAAATTTGAAATTTCGCTAAAATTTTCCGTTTTCGATGCTTTTTTTGATCAAAATGCAAGAAAATGGCAAAAATTAAGGAAAAAAAGGGGATAAAAATTGAAATATCGCTAAAATTCTCAGTTTTCGATGCTTTTTTTGATCAAAATGCAAGAAAATGACGAAAATAAAGGAAAAAAAGGGGATTAAAATATAAATTTCGCTTAAATTCTCCGCTATCGATGCTTTTTTTGATGAAAATGCAAGTAAATGACGAAAATTAAGGAAAAAAAGGCGGTTAAAATTGAAATTTCGCTAAAATTCTCCGTTTTGGATGCTTATTTTGATCAAAATGCAAGAAAATGACGAAAATTAAGGGGGTACATACCCATGACGGCATTGAAAATAACGGTTTTTCGTTAATTTTTTTCCTAGGTAAAATCCAATAAAAATGAAAATCGAAACTATAATAAATAAATTATGTAGTATATTCTATATTTCTGGTTAATATTACACTTTCATGTTTTAAATCAATGACGTCACGGCCATTTTCCGGCGCCATATTCGAAAAAACATCTTCCACGGTACCAGGAATTTCTTTTTGATGCTTCATCTGAAAGACAATTTCTCTATTTTAGATTATTCTAAACATATAAATACAGTTTTTGTCGAGGGGGTTTTTCAAAAAGACGT
The DNA here is from genome assembly GCA_947579665.1 of Sympetrum striolatum. NCBI lineage: Eukaryota > Metazoa > Arthropoda > Insecta > Odonata > Libellulidae > Sympetrum > Sympetrum striolatum. The sequence continues at coordinate 3,533,768 of OX388350.1, forward strand.
TTTTTAAAAAAGAAGCATTGATTTCAATATAAATTATACATTTTTGGTAAAAAGTTTGCATTGTAATTGTTTATAAAAAATCCAAAAATGAGTCAATCAAAAAAATCCTTCGTCAAACACTAGATAAATAACATTAAAAGTTATATGTTAAATTTCATGCAAATCGGTCGAATAGTCTCCGAAATATTTCTGGTACCGATTTTAAAATCTTAATTTTGAGAAAAACGCTGTTAAAGATTCAAATGTGAGTAGCTACTAATCGTCATCAAAAAATTTCTGTTAAGCATTTTTTTTATATACCTACATCACCTAGTCTATTCCTGGACCATAAAATTCTCCTTCTTTGGAGGTAGAGGCTTCTGCTTCCTCCATTTTTCTTTTCCTGCGGGCTCCTCGTCCTTCCGCGGTTGCACCCATTGCTGCTTGCTCAGCGCGGCTCAAGCGCCCAGCATCCTCCAAAATGACCCAGGAGTGGGCGTGTTTTCCGGAATGGATGTTTAACTCTTCCATTATATTAAGTAACGTCCTGTTTCCCTCATTATACACACAACTTGCGGTATTAGCCGCAATTTCCGAGATGGCAAGACCTGAATGGATTTCTTTGGGTGATATCTTCCATATAACACTATGGAGGCTTTCATTGTTGTTCTGATTGTATCCACCCAGACAACGCTGTAACAAACTATCAGAAGATAAATCTTTGTATATGCCTTCAATCACCTGCAGAACATCCTCTGAAAGTGGCTTGTACTCATGTTTGTAGGCAGCCAGTTTCCCCTTCGCTTCAGCTCTCCTCCACAAACACCACGATCCTTGTCCAAGAGGACATTTTTCATGTGATGGGTTCCCATCCGTCGATTTGTAATGCAACAAAGTTGCCCATATAGCATCTCTCATTTTATCTACAGAGTCACTATTTCTTCTGATAGCTAACCCGTAGTACTTGGTCAGTTTGTCTATCATTTTACCGGATAGCTTATTTCTTCCACCAATTCCTTTATTTTTCTTCACACATTGGCGAAGGCGCGTTCCCATCCTTTTTTGGACATGTCCAATGCACTCTTTCTTGTTAACAACACATTCATCGCCGTATGGTTTTGCATCAATCACACCCTTGTAAGTCTTTGAATCGCCATCACCTATGTAATTTATGTACTTGATTCCGTACTGCTCTTCGGACCTTGTGAACATCTTCACAATTGCATCTACCTCCATTTTTCCTGCAGATCCGGTATGGTTAGCAGTACACCTTGACTCATGCTCTGCCCTCCACTCTTCATACTCAGTTGATCCTTCCTTGTCCTTCCAGTACTCGCAGGATTTGCAGGAAGAGCACTTCACTAAAATATCAAGGACTTTTCCAGAGTACCACCCAATCAAAGAAGCTAACCCTATGAGAGAATTAAATCCACGTTTCTTCCAGCTCCCATCACCAGAGACGGTGAACTCATTCTCATTTAGTCCTGCCTTCTTCAAGCACTCCTTTTCCTCCATCACTGCTTTTCTAAAAAGAACTTTTGATACCGTAGAGCAGGCTGAATGAATTTTATTCACAATGATGTCGTAAGATTTTTGTGCCACGGGAGGAGGCAAATCCATGATGCCACAAAATTTTCTTGCACCACTAAGCCCAATTCCCAGTAATCGCAGGGCGAAAAAAAATCGCCTGTTGACTTCAAACATGGAGCCAATCAATGGACACGAGGGAATGGAAATAGGCTCACAATTTTCACAGATGACCACAATTTTGAAGCCAAGTCCTTTGGTTTTTTCCTCATTAAATTTTATACTTCCCCCACACTTCTTGCACATAATGTACTCACTCATTGCGGAGAAAACCGTGAAAAAATTCAGCAACCTGTAGCCAATAGTCTCCTCTTCGGGCACCGGCACATCATGGGCACTTCTGAGTTTTTTAGCTGTAGTACTCCTGCTCGTAGTTTCTCTTTCCGCAATATAAGGCTTTTGAGGAGGATTTTTTCTTCTTTTAACGTCTTTCCGTAATAACCCTGTTCTATGCTGTTCACGGGAACCCTTACGCCCAGACATTCTTCAAAGAAAATTTTCAATGAAGACGCACAACGCACCGATGGTGAAAACGCAGGGAACAGAACGCAGATCACAAAAACGCAAGACGCAGTATCACGGACGCTAGAACACGTGTGAATGAGAAGCAAACGAGCATATGCTTCTCTAAACAAGTAAACAACTCGTGGTAAAACCCTGACAAATATCCCGTTATCTATTCAAAGAAAAGCTTTCATGAGGGAGGAGACAAAGAGGCTAATCCTACCCTCCGACCAGTGAGGCACTCGAGAGCCTCTCGACCGCCTCCACTTCCGAGGGGTCTAACTCTGAAGTTTTGAGGAATTTTGAAATAATTTTTATGGTGAATGTTTACAAGGGATGTATCTATATAATAACGTACTTTTTGAAAAATCGATTTTTTTGAACTTACCTTGGGTATGTACCCCCTTAAGGGAAAAAAGGGGATAAAAATCGAAATTTCGCTTAAATTCTCCGCTATCGATGCTTTTTTTGCTCAAAATGCAAGTGAATGACGAAAATTAAGGAAAAAAAGGCGGTTAAAATTGAAATTTCGCTAAAATTCTCTGTTTTGGATGCTTTTTTTGATCAAAATGCAAGAAAATGACGAAAATTAAGGAAAAAAAGGGGGTTAAAATTGAAATTTTGCTAAAATTCTCCGTTTTCGATGCTTTTTTTGATCAAATTGCAAGAAAATTACGAAAATTAAGGAAAAAAAGAGGGGTTAAAATTGAAATTTTGCTAATATTCTCCGTTTTCGATGCTTTTTTTGATCAAAATGCAAGAAAATGACGAACATTAAGGGAAAAAATGGGATAAAAACTGAAATTTCGCTAAAATGCTCCGTATTCCATGCTTTTTTGATCAAAATGCAAGAAAATGACGAAAATTAAGAGAAAAAGGTGATAAAAATTGAAATTTCGCTAAAATTCTCCGTTTTCGATGTTTTTTTTTAATCAAAATGCAAGAAAATGACGAAAATTAAGGAAAAAAAGGGGATAAAAATTGAAATTTCGCTAAAATTCTCCATTTTCGATGCTTTTTTTGATCAAAAATCAAGAAAACGACGAAAATTAAGGAAAGAAAGTGGATAAAAATGGAAATTTCGCTAAAATTATCCGTTTTCGATGTTTTTTTTGATCAAAATGCAAGAAAATGACGAAAATTGAGGAAAAAAAGTGGATAAAATTAAAAATTTCGCTAAAATTATCCGTTTTCGATGTTTTTTTTGATCAAAATGCAAGAAAATGACGAAAATTAAGGAAAAAAGGGATAAAAATTGAAATTTCGCTAATATTCTCCGTTTTCCATATATTTTTTGATCAAAATGCAAGAAAATTACGAAAATTAAGGGACAAAAGGGGATAAATATTGAAATTTCGCTAAAATTCTCCGTTTTCCATGCTTTTTTTGATCAAAATGAAAGAAAATGACGAAAATTAAGGAAAAAAAGTGGATAAAAATGGAAATTTCGCTAAAATTCTCCGTTTTCGATGTTTTTTTTGATCAAAATGCAAGAAAATGACGAAAATTAAGGAAAAAAAGGGGATAAAAATTGAAATTTCGCAAAAATTCTCAGTTTTCGATGCTTTCTTTGATCAAAATGCAACAAAATGACGAAAATTAAGGAAAAAAAGGGGATAAAAATTGAAATTTCGCTAAAATTCTCAGTTTTTGATGCTTTTTTTGATCAAAATGCAAGAAAATTATGAAAATTAAGGAAAAAAAGGGGATAAAAAAATTAAATTTCGCTAAAATTCTCCGTTTTCGATGCTTTTTTTGTTCAAAATGCAAGAAAATGACGAAAATTAAGGAAAACAATTGGAAAAAAATTGAAATTTCGCTAAAATTCTCCGTTTTCGATGCTTTTTTTGATCAAAATGCAAGAAAATGACGAGAATTTAGGGAAAAAAGTGGATAAATATTGAAATTTCGCTAAAATTCTCCGTTTTCGATGCTTTTTTTGATCAAAATGCAAGAAAATGACGAAAATTACGGAAAAAAAGGGGATAAAAATTGAAATATCGCTAAAATTCTCAGGTTTCGATGCTTTTTTTGATCAAAATGCAAAAGAATGACGAAAATTAAGAGAAAAATGGGATAAAAATTGAAATTTCGCTAAAATTCTCCGTTCTGGATGTTTTTTTTATCTTAATGCAAGAAAATGACGAAAATTAAGTAAAAAAAGGGGATAAAAATTGAAATATCCCTAAATTTCTCCGTTTTCGATGCTTTTTTTGATCAAAATGCAAGAAAATGACGAAAATTAAGGAAAAAAAGGGGATAAAAATCGAAATTTCGCTAAAATTCTCAGTTTTCGATGCTTCTTTTGATCAAAAATCAAGAAAACGACGAAAATTAAGGAAAAAAAGTGGATAAAAATCGAAATTTCGCTAAAATTATCCGTTTTCGATGTTTTTTTTGATCAAAGTGCAAGAAAATGACGAAAATTAAGGAACAAAAGTGGATAAAAATGGAAATTTCGCTTAAATTATCCGTTTTCGATGTTTTTTTTGATCAAAATGCAAGAAAATGACGAAAATTAAGGAAAGAAAGGGATAAAAATTGAAATTTCGCTAAAATTCTCAATTTTCGATGCTTTTTTTGATCGAAATTTAAGAAAATGACGAAAATTAAAGAAAACAAGGGGAAAAAAATTGAAATTTCGCTAAAATTCTCAGTTTTCGATGCTTTTTTGATCAAAATGCAAGAAAATGACGAAAATGAAGTTAAAAAAGGGGGTTAAAATTGAAATTTTGCTAAAATTCTCCGTTTTCGATGCTTTTTTTGATCAAAATGCAAGAAAATGACGAAAATTTATGGAAAAAAGGGGATATATATTGAAATTTCGCTAAAAATTCTCCGTTTTCTATGCTTTTTTTGATCAAAATGAAAGAAAATGACAAAAATTTAGGAAAAAAGTGGATAATAATGGAAATTTCGCTAAAATTCTCAGGTTTCGATGCTTTTTTTGATCAAAATGGAAGAGAATGACGAAAATTAAGAGAAAAATGGGATAAAAATTGAAATTTCGCTAAAATTCTCCGTTTTCGATGCATTTTTTGATCAAAATGCAAAAAAATGATGATTATTAAGGGAAGAAAGGGGATAAAAATTGAAATTTCACTAAAATTCTCCGTTTTCCATGCTTTTTTGATCAAAATGCAAGAAAATGACGAAAATTAAGGAAAGAAATTGGATAATAATTGAAATTTTGCTAAAATTCTCAGTTTTCGATGCTTTTTTTGATCAAAATGAAAGAAAATGTTGAAAATTAAGCAAAAAAAGGTGATAAAAATGGAAATTTCGCTAAAATTCTCCGTTTTCGATGTTTTTTTTGATCAAAATGCAAGAAAATGACGAAAATTAAGGAAAAAAGGGGATAAAAATTGAAATTTCGCTAAAATTCTCAGTTTTTGATGCTTTTTTTGATCAAAATGCAAGAAAGTTATGAAAATTAAGGAAAAAAAGGGGATAAAAAAATTAAATTTCGCTAAAATTCTCCGTTTTCGATGCTTTTTTTGATCAAAATGCAAGAAAATGACGAAAATTAAGGAAAAAAAGGGGGTTAAAATTGAAATTTCGCTAAAATTCTCCGTTATCGATGCTTTTCTTGATCAAATTGAAGGAAAATTACGAAAATTAAGGAAAAAAAGGGGATAAAAATTGAAATTTCGCTAAAATTTTCCGTTTTCGATGCTTTTTTTGATCAAAATGCAAGAAAATGACGAAAATTAAGGAAAAAAAGGGGATAAAAATTGAAATATCGCTAAAATTCTCAGTTTTCGATGCTTTTTTTGATCAAAATGCAAGAAAATGACGATTATTAAGGGAAAAAAGGGGATAAAAATTGAAATTTCACTAAAATTCTCCGTTTTCCATGCTATTTTTGATCAAAATGCAAGAAAATGACGAAAATTAAAAAAAAAATTGGATAAAAATTGAAATTTCGCTAAAATTCTCAGCTTTCGATGCTTTTTTTGATCAAAATGCAAGAAAATGACGAAAATTATGGAAAAAAAGATATAATTGAAATTTCGCTAAAATTCTCAGTTTTCGATGCTTTTTTTGACCAAAATGCAAGAAAATGACGAACATTAAGGGAAAAAATGGGATAAAAATTGAAATTTCGCTAAAATGCTCCGTATTCCATGCTTTTTTGATCAAAATGCAAGAAAATGACGAAAATTAAGAGAAAAAGGGGATAAAATTTGAAATTTCGCTAAAATTCTCCGTTTTCGATGTTTTTTTTTAATCAAAATGCAAGAAAATGACGAAAATTAAGGAAAAAAAGGGGATAAAAATTGAAATTTCGCTAAAATTCTCCATTTTCGATGCTTTTTTTGATCAAAAATCAAGAAAACGACGAAAATTAAGGAAAAAAAGTGGATAAAAATGGAAATTTCGCTAAAATTATCCGTTTTCGATGTTTTTTTTGATCAAAATGCAAGAAAATGACGAAAATTAAGGAAAAAAAGTGGATAAAAATAAAAATTTCGCTAAAATTATCCGTTTTCGATGTTTTTTTTGATCAAAATGCAAGAAAATGACGAAAATTAAGGAAAAAAAGGGATAAAAATTGAAATTTCGCTAAAATTCTCCGTTTTCCATGCTTTTTTTGATCAAAATGCAAGAAAATTACGAAAATTAAGGGAAAAAAGGGGATAAATATTGAAATTTCGCTAAAATTCTCCGTTTTCCATGCTTTTCTTGATCAAAATGAAAGAAAATGACGAAAATTAAGGAAAAAAAGTGGATAAAAATGGAAATTTCGCTAAAATTCTCCGTTTTCGATGTTTTTTTTTGATCAAAATGCAAGATAATGACGAAAATTAAGGAAAAAAAGGGGATAAAAATTGAAATTTCGCTAAAATTCTCAGTTTTCGATGCTTTCCTTGATCAAAATGCTAGAAAATGACGAAAATTAAGGAAAAAAAGGGGATAAAAATTGAAATTTCGCTAAAATTCTCAGTTTTTGATGCTTTTTTTGATCAAAATGCAAGAAAATTATGAAAATTAAGGAAAAAAAGGGGATAAAAAAATTAAATTTCGCTAAAATTCTCCGTTTTCGATGCATTTTTTGTTCAAAATGCAAGAAAATGACGAAAATTAAGGAAAACAATTGGAAAAAAATTGAAATTTCGCTAAAATTCTCCGTTTTCGATGCTTTTTTTGACCAAAATGCAAGAAAATGTCGACAATTAAGGGAAAAAAGGGGGTAAAATTGAAATTTCGCTAAAATTCTCCGTTATCGATGCTGTTTTTGATCAAATTGCAAGAAAATTACGAAAATTAAGGAAAAAAAGAGGGGTTAAAATTGAAATTTTGCTAAAATTCTCCGTTTTCGATGCTTTTTTTGATCAAAATGCAAGAAAATTACGAAAATTTAGGGAAAAAAGGGGATAAATATTGAAATTTCGCTAAAATTCTCCGTTTTCGATGCTTTTTTTGATCAAAATGCAAGAAAATGACGAAAATTACGGAAAAAAAGGGAATAAAAATTGAAATATCGCTAAAATTCTCAGGTTTCGATGCTTTTTTTGATCAAAATGCAAGAGAATGACGAAAATTAAGAGAAAAATGGGATAAAAATTGAAATTTCGCTAAAATTCTCCGTTTTCGATGTTTTTTTTATCATAATGCAAGAAAATGACGAAAATTAAGTAAAAAAAGGGGATAAAAATTGAAATATCGCTAAAATTCTCAGTTTTCGATGCTTTTTTTGATCAAAATGCATAAAAATGACGAATATTAAGGAAAAAAAGGGGATAAAAATTGAAATTTCGCTAAAATTCTCAGTTTTCGATGCTTTTCTTGATCAAAATGCAAGAAAATGACGAAAATAAAGGAAAAAAAGGGGATTAAAATATAAATTTCGCTTAAATTCTCCGCTATCGATGCTTTTTATCATGAAAATGCAAGTAAATGACGAAAATTAAGGAAAAAAAGGCGGTTAAAATTGAAATTTCGCTAAAATTCTCCGTTTTCGATGCTTTTTTTGATCAAAATGCAAGAAAATGACGAAAATTAAGGGAAAAAAGGGGATAAAAATCGAAATTTCGCTGAAATTCTCCGCTATCGATGCTTTTTTTGATCAAAATGCAAGTGAATGACGAAAATTAAGGAAAAAAAGGCAGTTAAAATTGAAATTTCGCTAAAATTCTCCATTTTGGATGCTTTTTTTGATCAAAATGCAAGAAAATTACGAAAATTAAGGTAAAAAAGAGGGGTTAAAATTGAAATTTTGCTAAAATTCTCCGTTATCGATGCTTTTTTTGATCAAAATGCAAGAAAATGACGAAAATTAAGGAAAAAAAGGGGGTAAAAATTGAAATTTCCCTAAATTTCTCCGTTTTCGATGCTTTTTTTGATCAAAATGCAAGAAAATGACGAAAATTAAGGAAAAAAAGGGGATAAAAATCGGAATTTCGCTAAAATTCTCAGTTTTCGATGCTTCTTTTGATCAAAAATCAAGAAAACGACGAAAATTAAGGAAAAAAAGTGGATAAAAATGGAAATTTCGCTAAAATTATCCGTTTTCGATGTTTTTTTTGATCAAAGTGCAAGAAAATGACGAAAATTAAGGAAAAAATGGGGATAAAAATTGAAATTTCGCTAAAATTCTCCATTTTCGATGCTTTTCTTGATCAAAATGCAAGAAAATGACGAAAATTAAGGAAAAAAAGGGGATAAAAGTTGAAAATTCGCTAAAATTCTCCGTTTTCGATGCATTTTTTGATCAAAATGCAAGAAAATGATGAAAATTAAGAGAAAAAGGGGATAAAAATTAAAATTTCGCTTAAATTCTCCTTTTTCGATGTTTTTTTTTATCAAAATGCAGAAAATGACGAAAATTAAGGAAAAAAAGGGATTTAAAATTGAAATTTCACTAAAATTCTCAGTTTTCGATGCTTTCTTTGATCAAAATGCAAGAAAATGACGAAAATTAAGGAAAAAAAGGAAAGTTGAAATATTCTAAAATTCTCAGTTTTCGATGCTTTTTTGAACAAAATGCAAGAAAATGACGAAAATTAAGTTAAAAAAGGGGGTTAAAATTGAAATTTCGCTAATATTCTCCGTTTTCGATGCTTTTTTTGATCAAATTGCAAGAAAATTACTAAAATTAAGGAAAAAAAGAGGGGTTAAAATTGAAATTTTGCTAAAATTCTCCGTTTTTGATGCTTTTTTTGATCAAAATGCAAGAAAATGACGAAAATTTATGGAAAAAAGGGGATATATATTGAAATTTCACTAAAAATTCTCCGTTTTCTATGCTTTTTTTGATCAAAATGAATGAAAATGACGAAAATTTAGGAAAAAAAGTGGATAATAATGGAAATTTCGCTAAAATTCTCCGTTTTCGAGGCATTTTTTGATCAAAATGGAAGAGAATGACGAAAATTAAGAGAAAAATGGGATAAAAATTGAAATTTCGCTAAAATTCTCCGTTTTCGATGCATTTTTTGATCAAAATGCAAAAAAATGACGATTATTAAGGGAAGAAAGGGGATAAAAATTGAAATTTCACTAAAATTCTCCGTTTTCCATGCTTTTTTTGATCAAAATGCAAGAAAATGACGAAAATTAAGGAAAGAAATTGGATAATAATTGAAATTTCGCCAAAATTCTCAGTTTTCGATGCTTTTTTTGATCAAAATGCAAGAAAATGACGAAAATTATGGAAAAAAAGGGGATAAAAATTGAAATTTCGCTAAAATTCTCAGTTTTCGATGCTGTTTTTGATCAAAATTCAAGAAAATGACGACAATTAAGGAAAAAAAAGGGGATAAAAATTGAAATATCGCTAAAATTCTCAGTATTTGATGCTTTCTTTGATCAAAATGCAAGAAAATGACGAAAATTAAGGAAAAAAAGGGGATAAAAATTAAAATTTCGCTAAAATTCTCAGTTTTTGATGCTTTTTTGATCAAAATGCAAGAAAATGACGAAAATTAAGGGAAAAAAGGGGATAAATATTGAAATTTCGCTAAAATTCTCCGTTTTCCATGCTTATTTCGATCAAAATGAAAGAAAATGTCGAAAATTAAGGAAAAAAAGGTGATAAAAATTGAAATTTCGCTAAAATTCTCAGTTTTTGATGCTTTTTTTGATCAAAATGCAAGAAAGTTATGAAAATTAAGGAAAAAAAGGGGATAAAAAAATTAAATTTCGCTAAAATTCTCCGTTATCGATGCTTTTCTTGATCAAATTGCAAGAAAATTACGAAAATAAAGGAAAAAAAAGGGGCTAAAATTGAAATTTTGCTAAAATTCCCCGTTTTCGATGCTTTTTTTGATCAAAATGCAAGAAAATGACGAAAATTAAGAGAAAAAGGGGATAAAAATTGAAATTTCGCTATAATTCTCAGTTTTCGATGCTTTCTTTGATCAAAATGCAAGATAATGACGAAAATTAAGGAAAAAAAGGAAAATTGAAATATTCTAAAATTCTCAGTTTTCGATGCTTTTTTGATCAAAATGCACGAAAATGACGAAAATTAAGTTAAAAAAGGGGGTTAAAATTGAAATTTCGCTAATATTCTCCGTTTTCGATGCTTTTTTTGATCAAATTGCAAGAAAATTACTAAAATTAAGGAAAAAAAGAGGGGTTAAAATTGAAATTTTGCTAAAATTCTCCGTTTTTGATGCTTTTCTTGATCAAAATGCAAGAAAATGACGAAAATTTATGGGAAAAAGGGTATATAGATTGAAATTTCGCTAAAAATTCTCCGTTTTCTATGCTTTTTTTGATCAAAATGAAAGAAAATGACGAAAATTTAGGAAAAAAAGTGGATAATAATGGAAATTTCGCTAAAATTCTCCGTTTTCGAGGCTTTTTTTGATCAAAATGGAAGAGAATGACGAAAATTAAGAGAAAAATGGGATAAAAATTGAAATTTCGCTAAAATTCTCCGTTTTCGATGCATTTTTTGATCAAAATGCAAAAAAATGACGATAATTAAGGGAAGAAAGGGGATAAAAATTGAAATTTCACTAAAATTCTCCGTTTTCCATGCTTTTTTTGATCAAAATGCAAGAAAATGACGAAAATTAAGGAAAGAAATTGGATAATAATTGAAATTTCGCTAAAATTCTCAGTTTTCGATGCTTTTTTTGATCAAAATGCAAGAAAATGACGAAAATTATGGAAAAAAAGGGGATAAAAATTGAAATTTCGCTAAAATTCTCAGTTTTCGATGCTGTTTTTGATCAAAATTCAAGAAAATGACGAAAATTAAGGAAAAAAAAGGGGATAAAAATTGAAATATCGCTAAAATTCTCAGTATTTGATGCTTTTTTTGATCGAAATGCAAGAAAATGACGAAAATTAAGGAAAACAAGGGGAAAAAAATTAAAATTTCGCTAAAATTCTCCGTTTTCCATGCTTTTTTTGATCAAAACGAAAGAAAATGTCGAAAATTAAGGAAAAAAAGGTGATAAAGATGGAAATTTCGCTAAAATTCTCCGTTTTCGATGTTTTTTTTGATCAAAATGCAAGAAAATGACGGAAATTAAGGAAAAAAAGGGGATAAAAATTGAAATTTCGCTAAAATTCTCAGTTTTTGATGCTTTTTTTGATCAAAATGCAAGAAAGTTATGAAAATTAAGGAAAAAAAGGGGATAAAAAAATTAAATTTCGGCAAAATTCTCCGTTTTCGATGCTTTATTTGATCAAAATGCAAGAAAATGACGAAAATTAAGGAAAATAAGGGGGTTAAAATTGAAATTTCGCTAAAATTCTCCGTTATCGATGCTTTTCTTGATCAAATTGCAAGAAAATTACGAAAATTAAGGAAAAAAAGAGGGGCTAAAATTGAAATTTTGCTAAAATTCCTCGTTTTCGATGCTTTTTTTGATCAAAATGCAAGAAAATGACGAAAATTAAGAGAAAAAGGGGATAAAAATTGAAATTTCGCTAAAATTTTCCGTTTTCGATGCTTTTCTTGATCAAAATGCAAGAAAATGACGAAAATTAAGGAAAAAAAGGGGATAAAAATTGAAATATCGCTAAAATTCTCAGTTTTCGATGCTTTTTTTGATCAAAATGCAAGAAAATGACGATTATTAAGGGAAAAAAGGGGATAAAAATTGAAATTTCACTAAAATTCTCCGTTTTCGATGCATTTTTTGATCAAAATGCAAAAAAATGACGATTATTAAGGGAAGAAAGGGGATAAAAATTGAAATTTCACTAAAATTCTCCGTTTTCCATGCTTTTTTTGATCAAAATGCAAGAAAATGACGAAAATTAAGGAAAGAAATTGGATAATAATTGAAATTTCGCTAAAATTCTCAGTTTTCGATGCTTTTTTTGATCAAAATGCAAGAAAATGACGAATATTATGGAAAAAAAGGGGATAAAAATTGAAATTTCGCTAAAATTCTCAGTTTTCGATGCTGTTTTTGATCAAAATTCAAGAAAATGACGAAAATTAAGGAAAAAAAAGGGGATAAAAATTGAAATATCGCTAAAATTCTCAGTATTTGATGCTTTTTTTGATCGAAATGCAAGAAAATGACGAAAATTAAGGAAAACAAGGGGAAAAAAATTAAAATTTCGCTAAAATTCTCCGTTTTCCATGCTTTTTTTGATCAAAATGAAAGAAAATGTCGAAAATTAAGGAAAAAAAGGTGATAAAGATGGAAATTTCGCTAAAATTCTCCGTTTTCGATGTTTTTTTTGATCAAAATGCAAGAAAATGACGGAAATTAAGGAAAAAAAGGGGATAAAAATTGAAATTTCGCTAAAATTCTCAGTTTTTGATGCTTTTTTTGATCAAAATGCAAGAAAGTTATGAAAATTAAGGAAAATAAGGGGGTTAAAATTGAAATTTCGCTAAAATTCTCCGTTTTCGATGTTTTTTTTGATCAAAATGCAAGAAAATGACGGAAATTAAGGAAAAAAAGGGGATAAAAAAATTAAATTTCGCTAAAATTCTCCGTTTTCGATGCTTTTTTTGATCAAAATGCAAGAAAATGACGAAAATTAAGGAAAATAAGGGGGTTAAAATTGAAATTTCGCTAAAATTCTCCGTTATCGATGCTTTTCTTGATCAAATTGCAAGAAAATTACGAAAATTAAGGAAAAAAAGAGGGGCTAAAATTGAAATTTTGCTAAAATTCCTCGTTTTCGATGCTTTTTTTGATCAAAATGCAAGAAAATGACGAAAATTAAGAGAAAAAGGGGATAAAAATTGAAATTTCGCTAAAATTTTCCGTTTTCGATGCTTTTTTTGATCAAAATGCAAGAAAATGACGAAAATTAAGGAAAAAAAGGGGATAAAAATTGAAATATCGCTAAAATTCTCAGTTTTCGATGCATTTTTTGATCAAAATGCAAGAAAATGACGATTATTAAGGGAAAAAAGGGGATAAAAATTGATATTTCACTAAAATTCTCCGTTTTCCATGCTTTTTTTGATCAAAATGCAAGAAAATGACGAAAATTAAAAAACAAATTGGATAAAAATTGAAATTTCGCTAAAATTCTCAGCTTTCGATGCTTTTTTTGATCAAAATGCAAGAAAATGACGAAAATTATGGAAAAAAAGATATAATAATTGAAATTTCGCTAAAATTCTCAGTTTTCGATGCTTTTTTTGACCAAAATTCAAGAAAATGACGAAAATTAAGGAAAAAAAAGGGGATAAAAATTGAAATATCACTAAAATTCTCAGTATTCGATGCTTTTTTTGATCAAAATGCAAGAAAATGACGAAAATTAAGGAAAACAAGGGGAAAAAAATTGAAATTTCGCTAAAATTCTCTGTTTTCGATGCTTTTTTGATCAAAATGGAAGAGAATGACGAAAATTAAGAGAAAAATGGGATAAAAATTGAAAATTTGCTAAAATTCTCCGTTTTCGATGCATTTTTTGATCAAAATGCAAAAAAATGACGATAATTAAGGGAAGAAAGGGGATAAAAATTGAAATTTCACTAAAATTCTCCGTTTTCCATGCTTTTTTTGATCAAAATGCAAGAAAATGACGAAAATTAAGGAAAGAAATTGGATAATAATTGAAATTTCGCTAAAATTCTCAGTTTTCGATGCTTTTTTTGATCAAAATGCAAGAAAATGACGAAAATTATGGAAAAAAAGGGGATAAAAATTGAAATTTCGCTAAAATTCTCAGTTTTCGATGCTGTTTTTGATCAAAATTCAAGAAAATGACGAAAATTAAGGAAAAAAAAGGGGATAAAAATTGAAATATCGCTAAAATTCTCAGTATTTGATGCTTTTTTTGATCGAAATGCAAGAAAATGACGAAAATTAAGGAAAACAAGGGGAAAAAAATTAAAATTTCGCTAAAATTCTCCGTTTTCCATGCTTTTTTTGATCAAAACGAAAGAAAATGTCGAAAATTAAGGAAAAAAAGGTGATAAAGATGGAAATTTCGCTAAAATTCTCCGTTTTCGATGTTTTTTTTGATCAAAATGCAAGAAAATGACGGAAATTAAGGAAAAAAAGGGGATAAAAATTGAAATTTCGCTAAAATTCTCAGTTTTTGATGCTTTTTTTGATCAAAATGCAAGAAAGTTATGAAAATTAAGGAAAAAAAGGGGATAAAAAAATTAAATTTCGCTAAAATTCTCCGTTTTCGATGCTTTTTTTGATCAAAATGCAAGAAAATGACGAAAATTAAGGAAAATAAGGGGGTTAAAATTGAAATTTCGCTAAAATTCTCCGTTATCGATGCTTTTCTTGATCAAATTGCAAGAAAATTACGAAAATTAAGGAAAAAAAGAGGGGCTAAAATTGAAATTTTGCTAAAATTCCTCGTTTTCGATGCTTTTTTTGATCAAAATGCAAGAAAATGACGAAAATTAAGAGAAAAAGGGGATAAAAATTGAAATTTCGCTAAAATTTTCCGTTTTCGATGCTTTTTTTGATCAAAATGCAAGAAAATGACGAAAATTAAGGAAAAAAAGGGGATAAAAATTGAAATATCGCTAAAATTCTCAGTTTTCGATGCATTTTTTGATCAAAATGCAAGAAAATGACGATTATTAAGGGAAAAAAGGGGATAAAAATTGATATTTCACTAAAATTCTCCGTTTTCCATGCTTTTTTTGATCAAAATGCAAGAAAATGACGAAAATTAAAAAACAAATTGGATAAAAATTGAAATTTCGCTAAAATTCTCAGCTTTCGATGCTTTTTTTGATCAAAATGCAAGAAAATGACGAAAATTATGGAAAAAAAGATATAATAATTGAAATTTCGCTAAAATTCTCAGTTTTCGATGCTTTTTTTGACCAAAATTCAAGAAAATGACGAAAATTAAGGAAAAAAAAGGGGATAAAAATTGAAATATCACTAAAATTCTCAGTATTCGATGCTTTTTTTGATCAAAATGCAAGAAAATGACGAAAATTAAGGAAAACAAGGGGAAAAAAATTGAAATTTCGCTAAAATTCTCTGTTTTCGATGCTTTTTTGATCAAAATGGAAGAGAATGACGAAAATTAAGAGAAAAATGGGATAAAAATTGAAATTTCGCTAAAATTCTCCGTTTTCGATGCATTTTTTGATCAAAATGCAAAAAAATGACGATAATTAAGGGAAGAAAGGGGATAAAAATTGAAATTTCACTAAAATTCTCCGTTTTCCATGCTTTTTTTGATCAAAATGCAAGAAAATGACGAAAATTAAGGAAAGAAATTGGATAATAATTGAAATTTCGCTAAAATTCTCAGTTTTCGATGCTTTTTTTGATCAAAATGCAAGAAAATGACGAAAATTATGGAAAAAAAGGGGATAAAAATTGAAATTTCGCTAAAATTCTCAGTTTTCGATGCTGTTTTTGATCAAAATTCAAGAAAATGACGAAAATTAGGGAAAAAAAAGGGGATAAAAATTGAAATATCGCTAAAATTCTCAGTATTTGATGCTTTTTTTGATCGAAATGCAAGAAAATGACGAAAATTAAGGAAAACAAGGGGAAAAAAATTAAAATTTCGCTAAAATTCTCCGTTTTCCATGCTTTTTTTGATCAAAACGAAAGAAAATGTCGAACATTAAGGAAAAAAAGGTGATAAAGATGGAAATTTCGCTAAAATTCTCCGTTTTCGATGTTTTTTTTGATCAAAATGCAAGAAAATGACGGAAATTAAGGAAAAAAAGGGGATAAAAATTGAAATTTCGCTAAAATTCTCAGTTTTTGATGCTTTTTTTGATCAAAATGCAAGAAAGTTATGAAAATTAAGGAAAAAAAGGGGATAAAAAAATTAAATTTCGCTAAAATTCTCCGTTTTCGATGCTTTATTTGATCAAAATGCAAGAAAATGACGAAAATTAAGGAAAATAAGGGGGTTAAAATTGAAATTTCGCTAAAATTCTCCGTTATCGATGCTTTTCTTGATCAAATTGCAAGAAAATTACGAAAATTAAGGAAAAAAAGAGGGGCTAAAATTGAAATTTTGCTAAAATTCCTCGTTTTCGATGCTTTTTTTGATCAAAATGCAAGAAAATGACGAAAATTAAGAGAAAAAGGGGATAAAAATTGAAATTTCGCTAAAATTTTCCGTTTTCGATGCTTTTCTTGATCAAAATGCAAGAAAATGACGAAAATTAAGGAAAAAAAGGGGATAAAAATTGAAATATCGCTAAAATTCTCAGTTTTCGATGCTTTTTTTGATCAAAATGCAAGAAAATGACGATTATTAAGGGAAAAAAGGGGATAAAAATTGAAATTTAACTAAAATTCTCCGTTTTCGATGCATTTTTTGATCAAAATGCAAAAAAATGACGATTATTAAGGGAAGAAAGGGGATAAAAATTGAAATTTCACTAAAATTCTCCGTTTTCCATGCTTTTTTTGATCAAAATGCAAGAAAATGACGAAAATTAAGGAAAGAAATTGGATAATAATTGAAATTTCGCTAAAATTCTCAGTTTTCGATGCTTTTTTTGATCAAAATGCAAGAAAATGACGAATATTATGGAAAAAAAGGGGATAAAAATTGAAATTTCGCTAAAATTCTCAGTTTTCGATGCTGTTTTTGATCAAAATTCAAGAAAATGACGAAAATTAAGGAAAAAAAAGGGGATAAAAATTGAAATATCGCTAAAATTCTCAGTATTTGATGCTTTTTTTGATCGAAATGCAAGAAAATGACGAAAATTAAGGAAAACAAGGGGAAAAAAATTAAAATTTCGCTAAAATTCTCCGTTTTCCATGCTTTTTTTGATCAAAATGAAAGAAAATGTCGAAAATTAAGGAAAAAAAGGTGATAAAGATGGAAATTTCGCTAAAATTCTCCGTTTTCGATGTTTTTTTTGATCAAAATGCAAGAAAATGACGGAAATTAAGGAAAAAAAGGGGATAAAAATTGAAATTTCGCTAAAATTCTCAGTTTTTGATGCTTTTTTTGATCAAAATGCAAGAAAGTTATGAAAATTAAGGAAAAAAAGGGGATAAAAAAATTTTATTTCGCTAAAATTCTCCGTTTTCGATGCTTTTTTTGATCAAAATGCAAGAAAATGACGAAAATTAAGGAAAATAAGGGGGTTAAAATTGAAATTTCGCTAAAATTCTCCGTTATCGATGCTTTTCTTGATCAAATTGCAAGAAAATTACGAAAATTAAGGAAAAAAAGAGGGGCTAAAATTGAAATTTTGCTAAAATTCCTCGTTTTCGATGCTTTTTTTGATCAAAATGCAAGAAAATGACGAAAATTAAGAGAAAAAGGGGATAAAAATTGAAATTTCGCTAAAATTTTCCGTTTTCGATGCTTTTTTTGATCAAAATGCAAGAAAATGACGAAAATTAAGGAAAAAAAGGGGATAAAAATTGAAATATCGCTAAAATTCTCAGTTTTCGATGCATTTTTTGATCAAAATGCAAGAAAATGACGATTATTAAGGGAAAAAAGGGGATAAAAATTGATATTTCACTAAAATTCTCCGTTTTCCATGCTTTTTTTGATCAAAATGCAAGAAAATGACGAAAATTAAAAAACAAATTGGATAAAAATTGAAATTTCGCTAAAATTCTCAGCTTTCGATGATTTTTTTGATCAAAATGCAAGAAAATGACGAAAATTATGGAAAAAAAGATATAATAATTGAAATTTCGCTAAAATTCTCAGTTTTCGATGCTTTTTTTGACCAAAATTCAAGAAAATGACGAAAATTAAGGAAAAAAAAGGGGATAAAAATTGAAATATCACTAAAATTCTCAGTATTCGATGCTTTTTTTGATCAAAATGCAAGAAAATGACGAAAATTAAGGAAAACAAGGGGAAAAAAATTGAAATTTCGCTAAAATTCTCCGTTTTCGATGCTTTTTTGATCAAAATGCAAGAAAATGAAGAAAATTAAGGGAAAAAAGGGGATAAATATTGAAATTTCGCTAAAATTCTCCGTTTTCCATGCTTTTTTTGATCAAAATGAAAGAAAATGACGAAAATTAAGGAAAAAAAGTGGATAATAATGGAAATTTCGCTAAAATTCTCCGTTTTCGATGTTTTTTTTAATCAAAATGCAAGAAAATGACGAAAATTAAGGAAAAATAGGGGATAAAAATTGAAATTTCACTAAAAATTCTCAGTTTTCGATGCCTTCATTGATCAAAATGCAAGAAAATGACGAAAATTAAGGAAAAAAAGGGGATAAAAATTGAAATTTCGCTAAAATTCTCAGTTTTTGATGCTTTTTTTGATCAAAATGCAAGAGAGTTATGAAAATTAAGGAAAAAAAGGGGATAAAAAAATTAAATTTCGCTAAAATTCTCCGTTTTCGGTGCTTTTTTTGATCAAAATGCAAGAAAATGACGAAAATTAAGGAAAAAAAGGGGGTTAAAATTAAAATTTCGCTAAAATTCTCCGTTATCGATACTTTTTTTGATCAAATTGCAAGAAAAATACGAAAATTAAGGAAAAAAAATAGGGGGTTAAAATTGAAATTTTGCTAAAATTCTCCGTTTTCGATGCTTTTTTTGTTCAAAATGCAAGAAAATGACGAAAATTAAGGAAAAAAAGGGGATAAAAATAAAAATTTCGCTAAAATTATCCGTTTTCGATGTTTTTTTTGATCAAAATGCAAGAAAATGACGAAAATTAAGGAAAAAAAGGGATAAAAATTGAAATTTCGCTAAAATTCTCCGTTTTCCATCCTTTTTTTGATCAAAATGCAAGAAAATTACGAAAATTAAGGGAAAAAAGGGGATAAATATTGAAATTTCGCTAAAATTCTCCGTTTTCCATGCTTTTCTTGATCAAAATGAAAGAAAATGACGAAAATTAAGGAAAAAAAGTGGATAAAAATGGAAATTTCGCTAAAATACTCCGTTTTCGATGTTTTTTTTGATCAAAATGCAAGAAAATAACGAAAATTAAGGAAAAAAAGGGGATAAAAATTGAAATTTCGCTAAAATTCTCAGTTTTCGATGCTTTCTTTGATCAAAATGCAAGAAAATGACGAAAATTAAGGAAAAAAAGGGGATAAAAATTGAAATTTCGCTAAAATTCTCAGTTTTTGATGCTTTTTTTGATCAAAATGCAAGAAAATTATGAAAATTAAGGAAAAAAAGGGGATAAAAAAATTAAATTTCGCTAAAATTCTCCGTTTTCGATGCATTTTTTGTTCAAAATGCAAGAAAATGACGAAAATTAAGGAAAACAATTGGAAAAAAATTGAAATTTCGCTAAAATTCTCCGTTTTCGATGCTTTTTTTGATCAAAATGCAAGAAAATGACGACAATTAAGGGAAAAAAGGGGATAAATATTGAAATTTCGCTAAAATTCTCCGTTATCGATGCTTTTTTTGATCAAAATGCAAGAAAATGACGAAAATTAAGGAAAAAAAGGGGGTTAAAATTGATATTTCACTAAAGTTCTCCGTTATCGATGTTGTTTTTGATCAAATTGCAAGAAAATTACGAAAATTAAGGAAAAAAAGAGGGGTTAAAATTGAAATTTTGCTAAAATTCTCCGTTTTCGATGCTTTTTTTGATCAAAATGCAAGAAAATGACGATAATTTAGGGAAAAAAGGGGATAAATATTGAAATTTCGCTAAAATTCTCCGTTTTCGATGCTTTTTTTGATCAAAATGCAAGAAAATGACGAAAATTACGGAAAAAAAGGGGATAAAAATTGAAATATCGCTAAAATTCTCAGGTTTCGATGCTTTTTTTGATCAAAATGCAAGAGAATGACGAAAATTAAGAGAAAAATGGGATAAAAATTGAAATTTCGCTAAAATTCTCCGTTTTCGATGTTTTTTTTATCATAATGCAAGAAAATGACGAAAATTAAGTAAAAAAAGGGGATAAATATTGAAATTTCGCTAAAATTCTCAGTTTTCGATGCTTTTTTTGATCAAAATGCAAAAAAATGACGAATATTAAGGAAAAAAAGGGGATAAAAATTGAAATTTCGCTAAAATTCTCAGTTTTCGATGCTTTTTTTGATCAAAATGCAAGTAAATGACGAAAATTAAGGAAAACAAGGGGAAAAAAATTAAAATTTCGCTAAAATTCTCCGTTTTCGATGCTTTTTTTGATCAAAATGCAAGAAAATGACGAAAATTAAGGGAAAAAAGGGGATAAATATTGAAATTTCGCTAAAATTCTCCGTTTTCCATGCTTTTTTTGATCAAAATGAAAGAAAATGTCGAAAATTAAGGAAAAAAAGGTGATAAAAAGGGAAATTTCGCTAAAATTCTCCGTTTTCGATGTTTTTTTTGATCAAAATGCAAGAAAATGACGAAAAT
Organism: Sympetrum striolatum; assembly: GCA_947579665.1. NCBI lineage: Eukaryota > Metazoa > Arthropoda > Insecta > Odonata > Libellulidae > Sympetrum > Sympetrum striolatum. The sequence continues at coordinate 3,554,531 of OX388350.1, forward strand.
TAAGGAAAAAAAGGGGATAAAAATAGAAATTTCGCTAAAATTCTCAGTTTTTGATGCTTTTTTTGATCAAAATGCAAGAAAGTTATGAAAATTAAGGAAAAAAAGGGGATAAAAAAATGAAATTTCGCTAAAATTCTCCGTTTTCGATGCTTTCTTTGATCAAAATGCAAGAAAATGACGAAAATTAAGGGAAAAAAGGGGATAAATATCGAAATTTCGCTAAAATTCTCCGTTTTCCATGCTTTTTTTGATCAAAATGAAAGAAAATGTCGAAAATTAAGGAAAAAAAGGTGATAAAAATGGAAATTTCGCTAAAATTCTCCGTTTTCGATGTTTTTTTTGATCAAAATGCAAGAAAATGACGAAAATTAAGGAAAAAAAGGGGATAAAAATTGAAATTTCGCTAAAATTCTCAGTTTTTGATGCTTTTTTTGATCAAATTGCAAGAAAGTTATGAAAATTAAGGAAAAAAAGGGGATAAAAAAATTAAATTTCGCTAAAATTCTCCGTTTTCGATGCTTTTTTTGATCAAAATGCAAGAAAATGACGAAAATTAAGGAAAAAAAGGGGGTTAAAATTGAAATTTCGCTAAAATTCTCCGTTATCGATGCTTTTCTTGATCAAATTGCAAGAAAATTACGAAAATTAAGGAAAAAAAGAGGGGCTAATATTGAATTTTGCTAAAATTCCCCGTTTTCGATGCTTTTTTTGATCAAAATTCAAGAAAATGACGAAAATTAAGGAAAAAAAGGGGATAAAAATTGAAATATCGCTAAAATTCTCAGTTTTCGATGCTTTTTTTGATCAAAATGCAAGAAAATGACGATTATTAAGGGAAAAAAGGGGATAAAAATTGAAATTTCACTAAAATTCTCTGTTTTCCATGCTTTTTTTGATCAAAATGCAAGAAAATGACGAAAATTAAAAAAAAAATTGGATAAAAATTGAAATTTCGCTAAAATTCTCAGCTTTCGATGCTTTTTTTGATCAAAATGCAAGAAAATGACGAAAATTATGGAAAAAAAGATATAATAATTGAAATTTCGCTAAAATTCTCAGTTTTCGATGCTTTTTTTGACCAAAATTCAAGAAAATGACGAAAATTAAGAAAAAAAAAGGGGATAAAAATTGAAATATCACTAAAATTCTCAGTATTCGATGCTTTTTTTGATCAAAATGCAAGAAAATGACGAAAATTAAGGAAACCAAGGGGATAAATATTGAAATTTCGCTAAAATTCTCCGTTTTCCATGCTTTTTTTGATCAAAATGAAAGAAAATGACGAAAATTAAGGAAAAAAAGTGGATAAAAATGGAAATTTCGCTAAAATTCTCCGTTTTCGATGTTTTTTTTTATCAAAATGCAAGAAAATGACGAAAATTAAGGAAAAATAGGGGATAAAAATTGAAATTTCGCTAAAATTCTCAGTTTTCGATGCCTTCATTGATCAAAATGCAAGAAAATGACGAAAATTAAGGAAAAAAAGGGGATAAAAATTGAAATTTCGCTAAAATTCTCAGTTTTTGATGCTTTTTTTGATCAAAATGCAAGAAAGTTATGAAAATTAAGGAAAAAAAGGGGATAAAAAAATTAAATTTCGCTAAAATTCTCCGTTTTCGGTGCTTTTTTTGATCAAAATGCAAGAAAATGACGAAAATTAAGGAAAAAAAGGGGGTTAAAATTAAAATTTCGCTAAAATTCTCTGTTATCGATGCTTTTTTTGATTAAATTGCAAGAAAAATACGAAAATTAAGGAAAAAAAATAGGGGGTTAAAATTGAAATTTTGCTAAAATTCTCCGTTTTCGATGCTTTTTTTGTTCAAAATGCAAGAAAATGACGAAAATTTAGGGAAAAAAGGGGATAAATATTGAAATTTCGCTAAAATTCTCCGTTTTCGATGCTTTTTTTGATCAAAATGCAAGAAAATGACGAAAATTAAGGAAAAAAAGGGGATAAAAATTGAAATATCGCTAAAATTCTCAGGTTTCGATGCTTTTTTTGATCAAAATGCAAGAAATAGACGAAAATTAAGGAAAATAAGGGGATAAAAATTGAAATTTCGCTAAAATTCTCAGTTTTCGATATTTTTTTGATCAAAATATAAGAAAATGACGAAAATTCAGGAATAAAAGAGGGGTTAAAATTGAAATTTCGCTTAAACCTCCGTTATCGATGCTTTTTTTGATCAAAATGCAAGAAAATGACGAAGATTAAGGAAAAAAAGGGGGTAAAAATTGATATTTCCCTAAATTTCTCCGTTTTCGATTCTTTTTTTGATCAAAATGCAAGAAAATGACGAAAATTAAGGAAAAAAAAGGGGGTTAAAATTGAAATTTCGCTAAAATTCTCCGTTTTCGATCATTTTTTGATCAAAATGCAAGAAAATGACGAAAATTAAGGAAAAAAATGGGATTAAAATTGAAATTTCGCTAAAATTCTCAGTTTTCGATGCTTTTTTTTGATCAAAATGCAAGAAAATGACGAAAATTAAGGAAAAAAAGGGGATAAAAATTGAAATTTCGCTAAAATTCTCAGTTTTCGAGGCATTTTTTGATCAAAATGGAAGAGAATGACGAAAATTAAGAGAAAAATGGGATAAAAATTGAAATTTCGCTAAAATTCTCCGTTTTCGATGCATTTTTTGATCAAAATGCAAAAAAATGACGATTATTAAGGGAAGAAAGGGGATAAAAATTGAAATTTCACTAAAATTCTCCGTTTTCCATGCTTTTTTTGATCAAAATGCAAGAAAATGACGAAAATTAAGGAAAGAAATTGGATAATAATTGAAATTTCGCCAAAATTCTCAGTTTTCGATGCTTTTTTTGATCAAAATGCAAGAAAATGACGAAAATTATGGAAAAAAAGGGGATAAAAATTGAAATTTCGCTAAAATTCTCAGTTTTCGATGCTGTTTTTGATCAAAATTCAAGAAAATGACGACAATTAAGGAAAAAAAAGGGGATAAAAATTGAAATATCGCTAAAATTCTCAGTATTTGATGCTTTCTTTGATCAAAATGCAAGAAAATGACGAAAATTAAGGAAAAAAAGGGGATAAAAATTAAAATTTCGCTAAAATTCTCAGTTTTTGATGCTTTTTTGATCAAAATGCAAGAAAATGACGAAAATTAAGGGAAAAAAGGGGATAAATATTGAAATTTCGCTAAAATTCTCCGTTTTCCATGCTTTTTTCGATCAAAATGAAAGAAAATGTCGAAAATTAAGGAAAAAAAGGTGATAAAAATGGAAATTTCGCTAAAATTCTCCGTTTTCGATGTTTTTTTTGATCAAAATGCAAGAAAATGACGAAAATTAAGGAAAAAAAGGGGATAAAAATTGAAATTTCGCTAAAATTCTCAGTTTTTGATGCTTTTTTTGATCAAAATGCAAGAAAGTTATGAAAATTAAGGAAAAAAAGGGGATAAAAAAATTAAATTTCGCTAAAATTCTCCGTTTTCGATGCCTTATTTGATCAAAATGCAAGAAAATGACGAAAATTAAGGAAAATAAGGGGGTTAAAATTGAAATTTCGCCAAAAATGCTCCGTTATCGATGCTTTTCTTGATCAAATTGCAAGAAAATTACGAAAATTAAGGAAAAAAAGAGGGGCTAAAATTGAAATTTTGCTAAAATTCCTCGTTTTCGATGCTTTTTTTGATCAAAATGCAAGAAAATGACGAAAATTAAGAGAAAAAGGGGATAAAAATTGAAATTTCGCTAAAATTTTCCGTTTTCGATGCTTTTCTTGATCAAAATGCAAGAAAATGACGAAAATTAAGGAAAAAAAGGGGATAAAAATTGAAATATCGCTAAAATTCTCAGTTTTCGATGCTTTTTTTGATCAAAATGCAAGAAAATGACGATTATTAAGGGAAAAAAGGGGATAAAAATTGAAATTTCACTAAAATTCTCCGTTTTCGATGCATTTTTTGATCAAAATGCAAAAAAATGACGATTATTAAGGGAAGAAAGGGGATAAAAATTGAAATTTCACTAAAATTCTCCGTTTTCCATGCTTTTTTTGATCAAAATGCAAGAAAATGACGAAAATTAAGGAAAGAAATTGGATAATAATTGAAATTTCGCTAAAATTCTCAGTTTTCGATGCTTTTTTTGATCAAAATGCAAGAAAATGACGAATATTATGGAAAAAAAGGGGATAAAAATTGAAATTTCGCTAAAATTCTCAGTTTTCGATGCTGTTTTTGATCAAAATTCAAGAAAATGACGAAAATTAAGGAAAAAAAAGGGGATAAAAATTGAAATATCGCTAAAATTCTCAGTATTTGATGCTTTTTTTGATCGAAATGCAAGAAAATGACGAAAATTAAGGAAAACAAGGGGAAAAAAATTAAAATTTCGCTAAAATTCTCCGTTTTCCATGCTTTTTTTGATCAAAATGAAAGAAAATGTCGAAAATTAAGGAAAAAAAGGTGATAAAGATGGAAATTTCGCTAAAATTCTCCGTTTTCGATGTTTTTTTTGATCAAAATGCAAGAAAATGACGGAAATTAAGGAAAAAAAGGGGATAAAAATTGAAATTTCGCTAAAATTCTCAGTTTTTGATGCTTTTTTTGATCAAAATGCAAGAAAGTTATGAAAATTAAGGAAAAAAAGGGGATAAAAAAATTAAATTTCGCTAAAATTCTCCGTTTTCGATGCTTTTTTTGATCAAAATGCAAGAAAATGACGAAAATTAAGGAAAATAAGGGGGTTAAAATTGAAATTTCGCTAAAATTCTCCGTTATCGATGCTTTTCTTGATCAAATTGCAAGAAAATTACGAAAATTAAGGAAAAAAAGAGGGGCTAAAATTGAAATTTTGCTAAAATTCCTCGTTTTCGATGCTTTTTTTGATCAAAATGCAAGAAAATGACGAAAATTAAGAGAAAAAGGGGATAAAAATTGAAATTTCGCTAAAATTTTCCGTTTTCGATGCTTTTTTTGATCAAAATGCAAGAAAATGACGAAAATTAAGGAAAAAAAGGGGATAAAAATTGAAATATCGCTAAAATTCTCAGTTTTCGATGCATTTTTTGATCAAAATGCAAGAAAATGACGATTATTAAGGGAAAAAAGGGGATAAAAATTGATATTTCACTAAAATTCTCCGTTTTCCATGCTTTTTTTGATCAAAATGCAAGAAAATGACGAAAATTAAAAAACAAATTGGATAAAAATTGAAATTTCGCTAAAATTCTCAGCTTTCGATGCTTTTTTTGATCAAAATGCAAGAAAATGACGAAAATTATGGAAAAAAAGATATAATAATTGAAATTTCGCTAAAATTCTCAGTTTTCGATGCTTTTTTTGACCAAAATTCAAGAAAATGACGAAAATTAAGGAAAAAAAAGGGGATAAAAATTGAAATATCACTAAAATTCTCAGTATTCGATGCTTTTTTTGATCAAAATGCAAGAAAATGACGAAAATTAAGGAAAACAAGGGGAAAAAAATTGAAATTTCGCTAAAATTCTCTGTTTTCGATGCTTTTTTGATCAAAATGGAAGAGAATGACGAAAATTAAGAGAAAAATGGGATAAAAATTGAAATTTCGCTAAAATTCTCCGTTTTCGATGCATTTTTTGATCAAAATGCAAAAAAATGACGATAATTAAGGGAAGAAAGGGGATAAAAATTGAAATTTCACTAAAATTCTCCGTTTTCCATGCTTTTTTTGATCAAAATGCAAGAAAATGACGAAAATTAAGGAAAGAAATTGGATAATAATTGAAATTTCGCTAAAATTCTCAGTTTTCGATGCTTTTTTTGATCAAAATGCAAGAAAATGACGAAAATTATGGAAAAAAAGGGGATAAAAATTGAAATTTCGCTAAAATTCTCAGTTTTCGATGCTGTTTTTGATCAAAATTCAAGAAAATGACGAAAATTAAGGAAAAAAAAGGGGATAAAAATTGAAATATCGCTAAAATTCTCAGTATTTGATGCTTTTTTTGATCGAAATGCAAGAAAATGACGAAAATTAAGGAAAACAAGGGGAAAAAAATTAAAATTTCGCTAAAATTCTCCGTTTTCCATGCTTTTTTTGATCAAAACGAAAGAAAATGTCGAAAATTAAGGAAAAAAAGGTGATAAAGATGGAAATTTCGCTAAAATTCTCCGTTTTCGATGTTTTTTTTGATCAAAATGCAAGAAAATGACGGAAATTAAGGAAAAAAAGGGGATAAAAATTGAAATTTCGCTAAAATTCTCAGTTTTTGATGCTTTTTTTGATCAAAATGCAAGAAAGTTATGAAAATTAAGGAAAAAAAGGGGATAAAAAAATTAAATTTCGCTAAAATTCTCCGTTTTCGATGCTTTATTTGATCAAAATGCAAGAAAATGACGAAAATTAAGGAAAATAAGGGGGTTAAAATTGAAATTTCGCTAAAATTCTCCGTTATCGATGCTTTTCTTGATCAAATTGCAAGAAAATTACGAAAATTAAGGAAAAAAAGAGGGGCTAAAATTGAAATTTTGCTAAAATTCCTCGTTTTCGATGCTTTTTTTGATCAAAATGCAAGAAAATGACGAAAATTAAGAGAAAAAGGGGATAAAAATTGAAATTTCGCTAAAATTTTCCGTTTTCGATGCTTTTCTTGATCAAAATGCAAGAAAATGACGAAAATTAAGGAAAAAAAGGGGATAAAAATTGAAATATCGCTAAAATTCTCAGTTTTCGATGCTTTTTTTGATCAAAATGCAAGAAAATGACGATTATTAAGGGAAAAAAGGGGATAAAAATTGAAATTTAACTAAAATTCTCCGTTTTCGATGCATTTTTTGATCAAAATGCAAAAAAATGACGATTATTAAGGGAAGAAAGGGGATAAAAATTGAAATTTCACTAAAATTCTCCGTTTTCCATGCTTTTTTTGATCAAAATGCAAGAAAATGACGAAAATTAAGGAAAGAAATTGGATAATAATTGAAATTTCGCTAAAATTCTCAGTTTTCGATGCTTTTTTTGATCAAAATGCAAGAAAATGACGAATATTATGGAAAAAAAGGGGATAAAAATTGAAATTTCGCTAAAATTCTCAGTTTTCGATGCTGTTTTTGATCAAAATTCAAGAAAATGACGAAAATTAAGGAAAAAAAAGGGGATAAAAATTGAAATATCGCTAAAATTCTCAGTATTTGATGCTTTTTTTGATCGAAATGCAAGAAAATGACGAAAATTAAGGAAAACAAGGGGAAAAAAATTAAAATTTCGCTAAAATTCTCCGTTTTCCATGCTTTTTTTGATCAAAATGAAAGAAAATGTCGAAAATTAAGGAAAAAAAGGTGATAAAGATGGAAATTTCGCTAAAATTCTCCGTTTTCGATGTTTTTTTTGATCAAAATGCAAGAAAATGACGGAAATTAAGGAAAAAAAGGGGATAAAAATTGAAATTTCGCTAAAATTCTGTTTTTGATGCTTTTTTTGATCAAAATGCAAGAAAGTTATGAAAATTAAGGAAAAAAAGGGGATAAAAAAATTAAATTTCGCTAAAATTCTCCGTTTTCGATGCTTTTTTTGATCAAAATGCAAGAAAATGACGAAAATTAAGGAAAATAAGGGGGTTAAAATTGAAATTTCGCTAAAATTCTCCGTTATCGATGCTTTTCTTGATCAAATTGCAAGAAAATTACGAAAATTAAGGAAAAAAAGAGGGGCTAAAATTGAAATTTTGCTAAAATTCCTCGTTTTCGATGCTTTTTTTGATCAAAATGCAAGAAAATGACGAAAATTAAGAGAAAAAGGGGATAAAAATTGAAATTTCGCTAAAATTTTCCGTTTTCGATGCTTTTTTTGATCAAAATGCAAGAAAATGACGAAAATTAAGGAAAAAAAGGGGATAAAAATTGAAATATCGCTAAAATTCTCAGTTTTCGATGCATTTTTTGATCAAAATGCAAGAAAATGACGATTATTAAGGGAAAAAAGGGGATAAAAATTGATATTTCACTAAAATTCTCCGTTTTCCATGCTTTTTTTGATCAAAATGCAAGAAAATGACGAAAATTAAAAAACAAATTGGATAAAAATTGAAATTTCGCTAAAATTCTCAGCTTTCGATGCTTTTTTTGATCAAAATGCAAGAAAATGACGAAAATTATGGAAAAAAAGATATAATAATTGAAATTTCGCTAAAATTCTCAGTTTTCGATGCTTTTTTTGACCAAAATTCAAGAAAATGACGAAAATTAAGGAAAAAAAAGGGGATAAAAATTGAAATATCACTAAAATTCTCAGTATTCGATGCTTTTTTTGATCAAAATGCAAGAAAATGACGAAAATTAAGGAAAACAAGGGGAAAAAAATTGAAATTTCGCTAAAATTCTCCGTTTTCGATGCTTTTTTGATCAAAATGCAAGAAAATGAAGAAAATTAAGGGAAAAAAGGGGATAAATATTGAAATTTCGCTAAAATTCTCCGTTTTCCATGCTTTTTTTGATCAAAATGAAAGAAAATGACGAAAATTAAGGAAAAAAAGTGGATAATAATGGAAATTTCGCTAAAATTCTCCGTTTTCGATGTTTTTTTTAATCAAAATGCAAGAAAATGACGAAAATTAAGGAAAAATAGGGGATAAAAATTGAAATTTCACTAAAAATTCTCAGTTTTCGATGCCTTCATTGATCAAAATGCAAGAAAATGACGAAAATTAAGGAAAAAAAGGGGATAAAAATTGAAATTTCGCTAAAATTCTCAGTTTTTGATGCTTTTTTTGATCAAAATGCAAGAGAGTTATGAAAATTAAGGAAAAAAAGGGGATAAAAAAATTAAATTTCGCTAAAATTCTCCGTTTTCGGTGCTTTTTTTGATCAAAATGCAAGAAAATGACGAAAATTAAGGAAAAAAAGGGGGTTAAAATTAAAATTTCGCTAAAATTCTCCGTTATCGATACTTTTTTTGATCAAATTGCAAGAAAAATACGAAAATTAAGGAAAAAAAATAGGGGGTTAAAATTGAAATTTTGCTAAAATTCTCCGTTTTCGATGCTTTTTTTGTTCAAAATTTAAGAAAATGACGAAAATTAAGGAAAAAAAGGGGATAAAAATAAAAATTTCGCTAAAATTATCCGTTTTCGATGTTTTTTTTGATCAAAATGCAAGAAAATGACGAAAATTAAGGAAAAAAAGGGATAAAAATTGAAATTTCGCTAAAATTCTCCGTTTTCCATCCTTTTTTTGATCAAAATGCAAGAAAATTACGAAAATTAAGGGAAAAAAGGGGATAAATATTGAAATTTCGCTAAAATTCTCCGTTTTCCATGCTTTTCTTGATCAAAATGAAAGAAAATGACGAAAATTAAGGAAAAAAAGTGGATAAAAATGGAAATTTCGCTAAAATACTCCGTTTTCGATGTTTTTTTTGATCAAAATGCAAGAAAATAACGAAAATTAAGGAAAAAAAGGGGATAAAAATTGAAATTTCGCTAAAATTCTCAGTTTTCGATGCTTTCTTTGATCAAAATGCAAGAAAATGACGAAAATTAAGGAAAAAAAGGGGATAAAAATTGAAATTTCGCTAAAATTCTCAGTTTTTGATGCTTTTTTTGATCAAAATGCAAGAAAATTATGAAAATTAAGGAAAAAAAGGGGATAAAAAAATTAAATTTCGCTAAAATTCTCCGTTTTCGATGCATTTTTTGTTCAAAATGCAAGAAAATGACGAAAATTAAGGAAAACAATTGGAAAAAAATTGAAATTTCGCTAAAATTCTCCGTTTTCGATGCTTTTTTTGATCAAAATGCAAGAAAATGACGACAATTAAGGGAAAAAAGGGGATAAATATTGAAATTTCGCTAAAATTCTCCGTTATCGATGCTTTTTTTGATCAAAATGCAAGAAAATGACGAAAATTAAGGAAAAAAAGGGGGTTAAAATTGATATTTCACTAAAATTCTCCGTTATCGATGTTGTTTTTGATCAAATTGCAAGAAAATTACGAAAATTAAGGAAAAAAAGAGGGGTTAAAATTGAAATTTTGCTAAAATTCTCCGTTTTCGATGCTTTTTTTGATCAAAATGCAAGAAAATGACGATAATTTAGGGAAAAAAGGGGATAAATATTGAAATTTCGCTAAAATTCTCCGTTTTCGATGCTTTTTTTGATCAAAATGCAAGAAAATGACGAAAATTACGGAAAAAAAGGGGATAAAAATTGAAATATCGCTAAAATTCTCAGGTTTCGATGCTTTTTTTGATCAAAATGCAAGAGAATGACGAAAATTAAGAGAAAAATGGGATAAAAATTGAAATTTCGCTAAAATTCTCCGTTTTCGATGTTTTTTTTATCAAAATGCAAGAAAATGACGAAAATTAAGTAAAAAAAGGGGATAAATATTGAAATTTCGCTAAAATTCTCAGTTTTCGATGCTTTTTTTGATCAAAATGCAAAAAAATGACGAATATTAAGGAAAAAAAGGGGATAAAAATTGAAATTTCGCTAAAATTCTCAGTTTTCGATGCTTTTTTTGATCAAAATGCAAGTAAATGACGAAAATTAAGGAAAACAAGGGGAAAAAAATTAAAATTTCGCTAAAATTCTCCGTTTTCGATGCTTTTTTTGATCAAAATGCAAGAAAATGACGAAAATTAAGGGAAAAAAGGGGATAAATATTGAAATTTCGCTAAAATTCTCCGTTTTCCATGCTTTTTTTGATCAAAATGAAAGAAAATGTCGAAAATTAAGGAAAAAAAGGTGATAAAAAGGGAAATTTCGCTAAAATTCTCCGTTTTCGATGTTTTTTTTTGATCAAAATGCAAGAAAATGACGAAAATTAAGGAAAAAAAGGGGATAAAAATAGAAATTTCGCTAAAATTCTCAGTTTTTGATGCTTTTTTTGATCAAAATGCAAGAAAGTTATGAAAATTAAGGAAAAAAAGGGGATAAAAAAATGAAATTTCGCTAAAATTCTCCGTTTTCGATGCTTTCTTTGATCAAAATGCAAGAAAATGACGAAAATTAAGGGAAAAAAGGGGATAAATATCGAAATTTCGCTAAAATTCTCCGTTTTCCATGCTTTTTTTGATCAAAATGAAAGAAAATGTCGAAAATTAAGGAAAAAAAGGTGATAAAAATGGAAATTTCGCTAAAATTCTCCGTTTTCGATGTTTTTTTTGATCAAAATGCAAGAAAATGACGAAAATTAAGGAAAAAAAGGGGATAAAAATTGAAATTTCGCTAAAATTCTCAGTTTTTGATGCTTTTTTTGATCAAATTGCAAGAAAGTTATGAAAATTAAGGAAAAAAAGGGGATAAAAAAATTAAATTTCGCTAAAATTCTCCGTTTTCGATGCTTTTTTTGATCAAAATGCAAGAAAATGACGAAAATTAAGGAAAAAAAGGGGGTTAAAATTGAAATTTCGCTAAAATTCTCCGTTATCGATGCTTTTCTTGATCAAATTGCAAGAAAATTACGAAAATTAAGGAAAAAAAGAGGGGCTAATATTGAATTTTGCTAAAATTCCCCGTTTTCGATGCTTTTTTTGATCAAAATTCAAGAAAATGACGAAAATTAAGGAAAAAAAGGGGATAAAAATTGAAATATCGCTAAAATTCTCAGTTTTCGATGCTTTTTTTGATCAAAATGCAAGAAAATGACGATTATTAAGGGAAAAAAGGGGATAAAAATTGAAATTTCACTAAAATTCTCTGTTTTCCATGCTTTTTTTGATCAAAATGCAAGAAAATGACGAAAATTAAAAAAAAAATTGGATAAAAATTGAAATTTCGCTAAAATTCTCAGCTTTCGATGCTTTTTTTGATCAAAATGCAAGAAAATGACGAAAATTATGGAAAAAAAGATATAATAATTGAAATTTCGCTAAAATTCTCAGTTTTCGATGCTTTTTTTGACCAAAATTCAAGAAAATGACGAAAATTAAGAAAAAAAAAGGGGATAAAAATTGAAATATCACTAAAATTCTCAGTATTCGATGCTTTTTTTGATCAAAATGCAAGAAAATGACGAAAATTAAGGAAACCAAGGGGATAAATATTGAAATTTCGCTAAAATTCTCCGTTTTCCATGCTTTTTTTGATCAAAATGAAAGAAAATGACGAAAATTAAGGAAAAAAAGTGGATAAAAATGGAAATTTCGCTAAAATTCTCCGTTTTCGATGTTTTTTTTTATCAAAATGCAAGAAAATGACGAAAATTAAGGAAAAATAGGGGATAAAAATTGAAATTTCGCTAAAATTCTCAGTTTTCGATGCCTTCATTGATCAAAATGCAAGAAAATGACGAAAATTAAGGAAAAAAAGGGGATAAAAATTGAAATTTCGCTAAAATTCTCAGTTTTTGATGCTTTTTTTGATCAAAATGCAAGAAAGTTATGAAAATTAAGGAAAAAAAGGGGATAAAAAAATTAAATTTCGCTAAAATTCTCCGTTTTCGGTGCTTTTTTTGATCAAAATGCAAGAAAATGACGAAAATTAAGGAAAAAAAGGGGGTTAAAATTAAAATTTCGCTAAAATTCTCTGTTATCGATGCTTTTTTTGATTAAATTGCAAGAAAAATACGAAAATTAAGGAAAAAAAATAGGGGGTTAAAATTGAAATTTTGCTAAAATTCTCCGTTTTCGATGCTTTTTTTGTTCAAAATGCAAGAAAATGACGAAAATTTAGGGAAAAAAGGGGATAAATATTGAAATTTCGCTAAAATTCTCCGTTTTCGATGCTTTTTTTGATCAAAATGCAAGAAAATGACGAAAATTAAGGAAAAAAAGGGGATAAAAATTGAAATATCGCTAAAATTCTCAGGTTTCGATGCTTTTTTTGATCAAAATGCAAGAAATAGACGAAAATTAAGGAAAATAAGGGGATAAAAATTGAAATTTCGCTAAAATTCTCAGTTTTCGATATTTTTTTGATCAAAATATAAGAAAATGACGAAAATTCAGGAATAAAAGAGGGGTTAAAATTGAAATTTCGCTTAAACCTCCGTTATCGATGCTTTTTTTGATCAAAATGCAAGAAAATGACGAAGATTAAGGAAAAAAAGGGGGTAAAAATTGATATTTCCCTAAATTTCTCCGTTTTCGATTCTTTTTTTGATCAAAATGCAAGAAAATGACGAAAATTAAGGAAAAAAAAGGGGGTTAAAATTGAAATTTCGCTAAAATTCTCCGTTTTCGATGCTTTTTTTGATCAAAATGCAAGAAAATGACGATTATTAAGGGAAAAAAGGGGATAAAAATTGAAATTTCACTAAAATTCTCTGTTTTCCATGCTTTTTTTGATCAAAATGCAAGAAAATGACGAAAATTAAAAAAAAAATTGGATAAAAATTGAAATTTCGCTAAAATTCTCAGTTTTTGATGCTTTTTTTGATCAAAATGCAAGAAAGTTATGAAAATTAAGGAAAAAAAGGGGATAAAAAAATTAAATTTCGCTAAAATTCTCCGTTTTCGGTGCTTTTTTTGATCAAAATGCAAGAAAATGACGAAAATTAAGGAAAAAAAGGGGGTTAAAATTAAAATTTCGCTAAAATTCTCTGTTATCGATGCTTTTTTTGATTAAATTGCAAGAAAAATACGAAAATTAAGGAAAAAAAATAGGGGGTTAAAATTGAAATTTTGCTAAAATTCTCCGTTTTCGATGCTTTTTTTGTTCAAAATGCAAGAAAATGACGAAAATTTAGGGAAAAAAGGGGATAAATATTGAAATTTCGCTAAAATTCTCCGTTTTCGATGCTTTTTTTGATCAAAATGCAAGAAAATAACGAAAATTAAGGAAAAAAAGGGGATAAAAATTGAAATATCGCTAAAATTCTCAGGTTTCGATGCTTTTTTTGATCAAAATGCAAGAAATAGACGAAAATTAAGGAAAATAAGGGGATAAAAATTGAAATTTCGCTAAAATTCTCAGTTTTCGATATTTTTTTGATCAAAATATAAGAAAATGACGAAAATTCAGGAATAAAAGAGGGGTTAAAATTGAAATTTCGCTTAAACCTCCGTTATCGATGCTTTTTTTGATCAAAATGCAAGAAAATGACGAAGATTAAGGAAAAAAAGGGGGTAAAAATTGATATTTCCCTAAATTTCTCCGTTTTCGGTGCTTTTTTTGATCAAAATGCAAGAAAATGACGAAAATTAAGGAAAAAAAGGGGGTTAAAATTAAAATTTCGCTAAAATTCTCTGTTATCGATGCTTTTTTTGATTAAATTGCAAGAAAAATACGAAAATTAAGGAAAAAAAATAGGGGGTTAAAATTGAAATTTTGCTAAAATTCTCCGTTTTCGATGCTTTTTTTGTTCAAAATGCAAGAAAATGACGAAAATTTAGGGAAAAAAGGGGATAAATATTGAAATTTCGCTAAAATTCTCCGTTTTCGATGCTTTTTTTGATCAAAATGCAAGAAAATAACGAAAATTAAGGAAAAAAAGGGGATAAAAATTGAAATATCGCTAAAATTCTCAGGTTTCGATGCTTTTTTTGATCAAAATGCAAGAAATAGACGAAAATTAAGGAAAATAAGGGGATAAAAATTGAAATTTCGCTAAAATTCTCAGTTTTCGATATTTTTTTGATCAAAATATAAGAAAATGACGAAAATTCAGGAATAAAAGAGGGGTTAAAATTGAAATTTCGCTTAAACCTCCGTTATCGATGCTTTTTTTGATCAAAATGCAAGAAAATGACGAAGATTAAGGAAAAAAAGGGGGTAAAAATTGATATTTCCCTAAATTTCTCCGTTTTCGATTCTTTTTTTGATCAAAATGCAAGAAAATGACGAAAATTAAGGAAAAAAAAGGGGGTTAAAATTGAAATTTCGCTAAAATTCTCCGTTTTCGATCATTTTTTGATCAAAATGCAAGAAAATGACGAAAATTAAGGAAAAAAATGGGATAAAAATTGAAATTTCGCTAAAATTCTCCATTTTCGATGCTTTTCTTGATCAAAATGCAAGAAAATGACGAAAATTAAGGAAAAAAAGGGGATAAAAATTGAAAATTCGCTAAAATTCTCGGTTTTCGATGCATTTTTTGATCAAAATGCAAGAAAATGATGAAAATTAAGAGAAAAAGGGGATAAAAATTAAAATTTCGCTTAAATTCTCCTTTTTCGATGTTTTTTTTTATCAAAATGCAGAAAATGACGAAAATTAAGGAAAAAAAGGGATTAAAAATTGAAATTTCACTAAAATTCTCAGTTTTCGATGCTTTCTTTGATCAAAATGCAAGAAAATGACGAAAATTAAGGAAAAAAAGGAAAATTGAAATATTCTAAAATTCTCAGTTTTCGATGCTTTTTTGAACAAAATGCAAGAAAATGACGAAAATTTAGGAAAAAAAGTGGATAATAATGGAAATTTCGCTAAAATTCTCCGTTTTCGAGGCTTTTTTTGATCAAAATGGAAGAGAATGACGAAAATTAAGAGAAAAATGGGATAAAAATTGAAATTTCGCTAAAATTCTCCGTTTTCGATGCATTTTTTGATCAAAATGCAAAAAAATGACGATTATTAAGGGAAGAAAGGGGATAAAAATTGAAATTTCACTAAAATTATCCGTTTTCCATGCTTTTTTTGATCAAAATGCAAGAAAATTACGAAAATTGAGGAAAGAAATTGGATAATAATTGAAATTTCGCTAAAATTCTCAGTTTTCGATGCTTTTTTTGATCAAAATGCAAGAAAATGACGAAAATTATGGAAAAAAAGGGGATAAAAATTGAAATTTCGCTAAAATTCTCAGTTTTCGATGCTGTTTTTGATCAAAATTCAAGAAAATGACGAAAATTAAGGAAAAAAAAGGGGAAAAAAATTGAAATATCGCTAAAATTCTCAGTATTTGATGCTTTTTTTGATCGAAATGCAAGAAAATGACGAAAATTAAGGAAAACAAGGGGAAAAAAATTAAAATTTCGCTAAAATTCTCCGTTTTCGATGCTTTTTTTGATCAAAATGAAAGAAAATGACGAAAATTAAGGGAAAAAAGGGGATAAAAATTGAAATTTCGCTAAAATTCTCAGTTTTCGATGCCTTCATTGATCAAAATGCAAGAAAATGACGAAAATTAAGGAAAAAAAGGGGATAAAAATTGAAATTTCGCTAAAATTCTCAGTTTTTGATGCTTTTTTTGATCAAAATGCAAGAAAGTTATGAAAATTAAGGAAAAAAAGGGGATAAAAAAATTAAATTTCGCTAAAATTCTCCGTTTTCGGTGCTTTTTTTGATCAAAATGCAAGAAAATGACGAAAATTAAGGAAAAAAAGGGGGTTAAAATTAAAATTTCGCTAAAATTCTCTGTTATCGATGCTTTTTTTGATTAAATTGCAAGAAAAATACGAAAATTAAGGAAAAAAAATAGGGGGTTAAAATTGAAATTTTGCTAAAATTCTCCGTTTTCGATGCTTTTTTTGTTCAAAATGCAAGAAAATGACGAAAATTTAGGGAAAAAAGGGGATAAATATTGAAATTTCGCTAAAATTCTCCGTTTTCGATGCTTTTTTTGATCAAAATGCAAGAAAATGACGAAAATTAAGGAAAAAAAGGGGATAAAAATTGAAATATCGCTAAAATTCTCAGGTTTCGATGCTTTTTTTGATCAAAATGCAAGAAATAGACGAAAATTAAGGAAAATAAGGGGATAAAAATTGAAATTTCGCTAAAATTCTCAGTTTTCGATATTTTTTTGATCAAAATATAAGAAAATGACGAAAATTCAGGAATAAAAGAGGGGTTAAAATTGAAATTTCGCTTAAACCTCCGTTATCGATGCTTTTTTTGATCAAAATGCAAGAAAATGACGAAGATTAAGGAAAAAAAGGGGGTAAAAATTGATATTTCCC
Source organism: Sympetrum striolatum (assembly GCA_947579665.1). Lineage (NCBI taxonomy): Eukaryota > Metazoa > Arthropoda > Insecta > Odonata > Libellulidae > Sympetrum > Sympetrum striolatum. The sequence goes on from OX388350.1 coordinate 3,571,323, forward strand.
TAAATTTCTCCGTTTTCGATTCTTTTTTTGATCAAAATGCAAGAAAATGACGAAAATTAAGGAAAAAAAAGGGGGTTAAAATTGAAATTTCGCTAAAATTCTCCGTTTTCGATCATTTTTTGATCAAAATGCAAGAAAATGACGAAAATTAAGGAAAAAAATGGGATAAAAATTGAAATTTCGCTAAAATTCTCCATTTTCGATGCTTTTCTTGATCAAAATGCAAGAAAATGACGAAAATTAAGGAAAAAAAGGGGATAAAAATTGAAAATTCGCTAAAATTCTCGGTTTTCGATGCATTTTTTGATCAAAATGCAAGAAAATGATGAAAATTAAGAGAAAAAGGGGATAAAAATTAAAATTTCGCTTAAATTCTCCTTTTTCGATGTTTTTTTTTATCAAAATGCAGAAAATGACGAAAATTAAGGAAAAAAAGGGATTAAAAATTGAAATTTCACTAAAATTCTCAGTTTTCGATGCTTTCTTTGATCAAAATGCAAGAAAATGACGAAAATTAAGGAAAAAAAGGAAAATTGAAATATTCTAAAATTCTCAGTTTTCGATGCTTTTTTGAACAAAATGCAAGAAAATGACGAAAATTTAGGAAAAAAAGTGGATAATAATGGAAATTTCGCTAAAATTCTCCGTTTTCGAGGCTTTTTTTGATCAAAATGGAAGAGAATGACGAAAATTAAGAGAAAAATGGGATAAAAATTGAAATTTCGCTAAAATTCTCCGTTTTCGATGCATTTTTTGATCAAAATGCAAAAAAATGACGATTATTAAGGGAAGAAAGGGGATAAAAATTGAAATTTCACTAAAATTATCCGTTTTCCATGCTTTTTTTGATCAAAATGCAAGAAAATTACGAAAATTGAGGAAAGAAATTGGATAATAATTGAAATTTCGCTAAAATTCTCAGTTTTCGATGCTTTTTTTGATCAAAATGCAAGAAAATGACGAAAATTATGGAAAAAAAGGGGATAAAAATTGAAATTTCGCTAAAATTCTCAGTTTTCGATGCTGTTTTTGATCAAAATTCAAGAAAATGACGAAAATTAAGGAAAAAAAAGGGGAAAAAAATTGAAATATCGCTAAAATTCTCAGTATTTGATGCTTTTTTTGATCGAAATGCAAGAAAATGACGAAAATTAAGGAAAACAAGGGGAAAAAAATTAAAATTTCGCTAAAATTCTCCGTTTTCGATGCTTTTTTTGATCAAAATGAAAGAAAATGACGAAAATTAAGGGAAAAAAGGGGATAAATATTGAAATTTCGCTAAAATTCTCCGTTATCGATGCTTTTTTTGATCAAATTGCAAGAAAAATACGAAAATTAAGGAAAAAAAATAGGGGGTTAAAATTGAAATTTTGCTAAAATTCTCCGTTTTCGATGCTTTTTTTGTTCAAAATGCAAGAAAATGACGAAAATTTAGGGAAAAAAGGGGTTAAATATTGAAATTTCGCTAAAATTCTCCGTTTTCGATGCTTTTTTTGATCAAAATGCAAGAAAATGACGAAAATTAAGGAAAAAAAGGGGATAAAAATTGAAATATCGCTAAAATTCTCATGTTTCGATGCTTTTTTTGATCAAAATGCAAGAAATAGACGAAAATTAAGGAAAATAAGGGGATAAAAATTGAAATTTCGCTAAAATTCTCAGTTTTCGATATTTTTTTGATCAAAATATAAGAAAATGACGAAAATTAAGGAATAAAAGAGGGGTTAAAATTGAAATTTCGCTTAAATTCTCCGTTATCGATGCTTTTTTTGATCAAAATGCAAGAAAATGACGAAGATTAAGGAAAAAAAGGGGGTAAAAATTGATATTTCCCTAAATTTCTCCGTTTTCGATTCTTTTTTTGATCAAAATGCAAGAAAATGACGAAAATTAAGGAAAAAAAAGGGGGTTAAAATTGAAATTTCGCTAAAATTCTCCGTTTTCGATCATTTTTCGATCAAAATGCAAGAAAATGACGAAAATTAAGGAAAAAAGGGGATAAAAATTGAAATTTCGCTAAAATTCTTCGTTTTCCATGCTTTTTTTGATCAAAATGCAAGAAAAGGACGAAAATTAAGGAAAAAAATGGGATTAAAATTGAAATTTCGCTAAAATTCTCAGTTTTCGATGCTTTTTTTTGATCAAAATGCAAGAAAATGACGAAAATTAAGGAAAAAAAGGGGATAAAAATTGAAATTTCGCTAAAATTCTCCATTTTCGATGCTTTTCTTGATCAAAATGCAAGAAAATGACGATTATTAAGGGAAGAAAGGGGATAAAAATTGAAATTTCACTAAAATTATCCGTTTTCCATGCTTTTTTTGATCAAAATGCAAGAAAATTACGAAAATTGAGGAAAGAAATTGGATAATAATTGAAATTTCGCTAAAATTCTCAGTTTTCGATGCTTTTTTTGATCAAAATGCAAGAAAATGACGAAAATTATGGAAAAAAAGGGGATAAAAATTGAAATTTCGCTAAAATTCTCAGTTTTCGATGCTGTTTTTGATCAAAATTCAAGAAAATGACGAAAATTAAGGAAAAAAAAGGGGAAAAAAATTGAAATATCGCTAAAATTCTCAGTATTTGATGCTTTTTTTGATCGAAATGCAAGAAAATGACGAAAATTAAGGAAAACAAGGGGAAAAAAATTAAAATTTCGCTAAAATTCTCCGTTTTCGATGCTTTTTTTGATCAAAATGAAAGAAAATGACGAAAATTAAGGGAAAAAAGGGGATAAATATTGAAATTTCGCTAAAATTCTCCGTTATCGATGCTTTTTTTGATCAAATTGCAAGAAAAATACGAAAATTAAGGAAAAAAAATAGGGGGTTAAAATTGAAATTTTGCTAAAATTCTCCGTTTTCGATGCTTTTTTTGTTCAAAATGCAAGAAAATGACGAAAATTTAGGGAAAAAAGGGGTTAAATATTGAAATTTCGCTAAAATTCTCCGTTTTCGATGCTTTTTTTGATCAAAATGCAAGAAAATGACGAAAATTAAGGAAAAAAAGGGGATAAAAATTGAAATATCGCTAAAATTCTCATGTTTCGATGCTTTTTTTGATCAAAATGCAAGAAATAGACGAAAATTAAGGAAAATAAGGGGATAAAAATTGAAATTTCGCTAAAATTCTCAGTTTTCGATATTTTTTTGATCAAAATATAAGAAAATGACGAAAATTAAGGAATAAAAGAGGGGTTAAAATTGAAATTTCGCTTAAATTCTCCGTTATCGATGCTTTTTTTGATCAAAATGCAAGAAAATGACGAAGATTAAGGAAAAAAAGGGGGTAAAAATTGATATTTCCCTAAATTTCTCCGTTTTCGATTCTTTTTTTGATCAAAATGCAAGAAAATGACGAAAATTAAGGAAAAAAAAGGGGGTTAAAATTGAAATTTCGCTAAAATTCTCCGTTTTCGATCATTTTTTGATCAAAATGCAAGAAAATGACGAAAATTAAGGAAAAAAGGGGATAAAAATTGAAATTTCGCTAAAATTCTTCGTTTTCCATGCTTTTTTTGATCAAAATGCAAGAAAAGGACGAAAATTAAGGAAAAAAATGGGATTAAAATTGAAATTTCGCTAAAATTCTCAGTTTTCGATGCTTTTTTTTGATCAAAATGCAAGAAAATGACGAAAATTAAGGAAAAAAAGGGGATAAAAATTGAAATTTCGCTAAAATTCTCCATTTTCGATGCTTTTCTTGATCAAAATGCAAGAAAATGACGAAAATTAAGGAAAAAAAGGGGATAAAAATTGAAATTTCGCTAAAATTCTCCGTTTTCGATGCATTTTTTGATCAAAATGCAAAAAAATGACGATTATTAAGGGAAGAAAGGGGATAAAAATTGAAATTTCGCTAAAATTCTCAGTTTACGATGCTGTTTTTGATCAAAATTCAAGAACATGACGAAAATTAAGGAAAAAAAAGGGGATAAAAATTGAAATATCGCTAAAATTCTCAGTATTTGATGCTTTTTTTGATCGAAATGCAAGAAAATGACGAAAATTAAGGAAAACAAGGGGAAAAAAATTAAAATTTCGCTAAAATTCTCCGTTTTCGATGCTTTTTTTGATCAAAATGCAAGAAAATGACGAAAATTAAGGGAAAAAAGGGGATAAATATTGAAATTTCGCTAAAATTCTCCGTTTTCCATGCTTTTTTTGATCAAAATGAAAGAAAATGTCGAAAATTAAGGAAAAAAAGGTGATAAAAATGGAAATTTCGCTAAAATTCTCCGTTTTCGATGTTTTTTTTGATCAAAATGCAAGAAAATGACGAAAATTAAGGAAAAGAAGGGGATAAAAATTGAAATTTCGCTAAAATTCTCAGTTTTTGATGCTTTTTTTGATCAAAATGCAAGAAAGTTATGAAAATTAAGGAAAAAAAGGGGATAAAAAAATTAAATTTCGCTAAAATTCTCCGTTTTCGATGCTTTTTTTGATCAAAATGCAAGAAAATGACGAAAATTAAGGAAAATAAGGGGGTTAAAATTGAAATTTCGCTAAAATTCTCCGTTATCGATGCTTTTCTTGATCAAATTGCAAGAAAATTACGAAAATTAAGGAAAAAAAGAGGGGCTAAAATTGAAATTTTGCTAAAATTCCCCGTTTTCGATGCTTTTTTTGATCAAAATGCAAGAAAATGACGAAAATTAAGAGAAAAAGGGGATAAAAATTGAAATTTCGCTAAAATTTTCCGTTTTCGATGCTTTTTTTGATCAAAATGCAAGAAAATGACGAAAATTAAGGAAAAAAAGGGGATAAAAATTGAAATATCGCTAAAATTCTCAGTTTTCGATGCTTTTTTTGATCAAAATGCAAGAAAATGACGATTATTAAGGGAAAAAAGGGGATAAAAATTGAAATTTCACTAAAATTCTCCGTTTTCCATGCTTTTTTTGATCAAATTGCTAGAAAATGACGAAAATTAAAAAAAAAATTGGATAAAAATTGAAATTTCGCTAAAATTCTCAGCTTTCGATGCTTTTTTTGATCAAAATGCAAGAAAATGAAGAAAATTAAGGGAAAAAAGGGGATAAATATTGAAATTTCGCTAAAATTCTCCGTTTTCCATGCTTTTTTTGATCAAATTGCAAGAAAAATACGAAAATTAAGGAAAAAAAATAGGGGGTTAAAATTGAAATTTTGCTAAAATTCTCCGTTTTCGATGCTTTTTTTGTTCAAAATGCAAAAAATGACGAAAATTTAGGGAAAAAAGGGGATAAATATTGAAATTTCGCTAAAATTCTCCGTTTTCGATGCTTTTTTTGATCAAAATGCAAGAAAATGACGAAAATTAAGGAAAAAAAGGGGATAAAAATTGAAATATCGCTAAAATTCTCAGGTTTCGATGCTTTTTTTGATCAAAATGCAAGAAATAGACGAAAATTAAGGAAAATAAGGGGATAAAAATTGAAATTTCGCTAAAATTCTCAGTTTTCGATATTTTTTTGATCAAAATATAAGAAAATGACGTAAATTCAGGAATAAAAGAGGGGTTAAAATTGAAATTTCGCTTAAATTCTCCGTTATCGATGCTTTTTTTGATCAAAATGCAAGTAAATGACGAAAATTAAGGGAAAAAAGGCGGTTAAAATTGAAATTTCGCTAAAATTCTCCGTTTTGGATGCTTTTTTTGATCAAAATGCAAGAAAATGACGAAGATTAGGGAAAAAAAGGGGGTAAAAATTGATATTTCCCTAAATTTCTCCGTTTTCGATTCTTTTTTTGATCAAAATGCAAGAAAATGACGAAAATTAAGGAAAAAAAAGGGGGTTAAAATTGAAATTTCGCTAAAATTCTCCGTTTTCGATCATTTTTTGATCAAAATGCAAGAAAATGACGAAAATTAAGGAAAAAAGGGGATAAAAATTGAAATTTCGCTAAAATTCTTCGTTTTCCATGCTTTTTTTGATCAAAATGCAAGAAAAGGACGAAAATTAAGGAAAAAAATGGGATTAAAATTGAAATTTCGCTAAAATTCTCAGTTTTCGATGCTTTTTTTTGATCAAAATGCAAGAAAATGACAAAAATTAAGGAAAAAAAGGGGATAAAAATTGAAATTTCGCTAAAATTCTCCGTTTTCGATGCATTTTTTGATCAAAATGCAAGAAAATGATGAAAATTAAGAGAAAAAGGGGATAAAAATTAAAATTTCGCTTAAATTCTCCTTTTTTGATGTTTTTTTTTATCAAAATGCAGAAAATGACGAAAATTAAGGAAAAAAAGGGATTAAAAATTGAAATATTCTAAAATTCTCAGTTTTCGATGCTTTTTTGATCAAAATGCAAGAAAATGACGAAAATTAAGGAAAAAAAGGGGATAAAAATTGAAATTTCGCTAAATTTCTCCGTTTTCGATGCTTTTTTTGATCAAAGAGCAAGAAAATGACGAAAATTAAGGAAAAAAAGGGGATAAAAATTAAAATTTCGCTTAAATTCTCCGTTACCGATGCTTTCTATGATCAAAATGCAAGAAAATGACGAAAATTAAGGAAAAAAAGGGGGTAAAAATTGAAATTTCGCTAAATTTCTCCGTTTTCGATGCTTTTTTTGATCAAAATGCAAGAAAATGACCAAAAGAAAGGAAAAAAAGGAGGTTTAAATTGAAATTTCGCTAAAATTCTCCGTTTTCGATGCATTTTTTGATCAAAATGCAAGAAAATGACGAAAATTAAGGAAAAAAAGGGGGTTAAAATTGAAATTTTGCTAAAATTCTCCGTTTTCGATTCTTTTTTTGATCAAATTGCAAGAAAATTACGAAAATTAAGGAAAAAAAGAGGGGTTAAAATTGAAATTTTGCTAAAATTCTCCGTTTTCGATTCTTTTTTTGATCAAATTGCAAGAAAATTACGAAAATTAAGGAAAAAAAGAGGGGTTAAAATTGAAATTTTACTAATATTCTCCGTTTTCGATGCCTTTTTTGATCAAAATGCATGAAAATGACGAAAATTTAGGGAAAAAAGTGGATAAATATTGAAATTTCGCTAAAATTCTCCGTTTTCTATGCTTTTTTTGATCAAAATGAAAGAAAATGACGAAAATTAACGAAAAAAAATGGATAATAATGGAAATTTCGCTAAAATTCTCCGTTTTCGATGCTTTTTTTGATCAAAATGCAAGAAAATGACGAACATTAAGGGAAAAAATGGGATAAAAATTGAAATTTCGCTAAAATTCTCCGTATTCCATGCTTTTTTTGATCAAAATGCAAGAAAATGACGAAAATTAAGAGTAAGGGGATAAAAATTGAAATTTCGCTAAAATTCTCCGTTTTCGATGTTTTTTTTTATCAAAATGCAAGAAAATGACGAAAATTAAGGAAACAAAGGGGATAAAAATTGAAATATCGCTAAAATTCTCAGTATTTGATGCTTTTTTTGATCAAAATGCAAGAAAATGACGAAAATTAAGGAAAAAAAGGGGATAAAAATTGAAATTTCGCTAAAATTCTCCATTTTCGATGCTTTTTTAGATCAAAATGCAAGAAAATGACGAAAATTAAGGAAAAAAAGGGGATAAAAATTGAAATATCGCTAAAATTCTCAGTTTTCGATGCTTTTTTGATCAAAATGCAAGAAAATGACGAAAATTAAGTTAAAAAAGGGGGTTAAAATTGAAATTTCGCTAATATTCTCCGTTTTCGATGCTTTTTTTGGTCAAATTGCAAGAAAATTACAAAAATTAAGGAAAAAAAGAGGGGTTAAAATTGAAATTTTGCTAAAATTCTCCGTTTTCGATGCTTTTTTTGATCAAAATGCAAGAAAATGACGAAAATTTTTGGAAAAAAGGGGATAAATATTGAAATTTCGCTAAAAATTCTCCGTTTTCTATGCTTTTTTTGATCAAAATGAAAGAAAATGACGAAAATTAAGGAAAAAAAGTGGATAATAATGGAAATTTCGCTAAAATTCTCCGTTTTCGATGCTTTTTTTGATCAAATTGCAAGAAAATGACGAAAATTAAGGAATTAAAGGGGGTAAAAATTGAAATTTCGCTAAATTTCTCCGTTTTCGATGCTTTTTTTGATCAAAATGCAAGAAAATGACCAAAAGAAAGGAAAAAAAGGAGGTTTAAATGGAAATTTCGCTAAAATTCTCCGTTTTCGATGCATTTTTTGATCAAAATGCAAGAAAATGACGAAAATTAAGGAAAAAAAGGGGGTTAAAATTGAAATTTTGCTAAAATTCTCCGTTTTCGATTCTTTTTTTGATCAAATTGCAACAAAATTACGAAAATTAAGGAAAAAAAGAGGGGTTAAAATTGAAATTTTGCTAAAATTCTCCGTTTTCGATTCTTTTTTTGATCAAATTGCAAGAAAATTACGAAAATTAAGGAAAAAAAGAGGGGTTAAAATTGAAATTTTACTAATATTCTCCGTTTTCGATGCCTTTTTTGATCAAAATGCATGAAAATGACGAAAATTTAGGGAAAAAAGTGGATAAATATTGAAATTTCGCTGAAATTCTCCGTTTTCTATGCTTTTTTTGATCAAAATGAAAGAAAATGACGAAAATTAACGAAAAAAAATGGATAATAATGGAAATTTCGCTAAAATTCTCCGTTTTCGATGCTTTTTTTGATCAAAATGCAAGAAAATGACGAACATTAAGGGAAAAAATGGGATAAAAATTGAAATTTCGCTAAAATTCTCCGTATTCCATGCTTTTTTTGATCAAAATGCAAGAAAATGACGAAAATTAAGAGAAAAAGGGGATAAAAATTGAAATTTCGCTAAAATTCTCCGTTTTCGATGTTTTTTTTATCAAAATGTAAGAAAATGACGAAAATTAAGGAAACAAAGGGGATAAAAATTGAAATTTCGCTAAAATTCTCCATTTTCGATGCTTTTTTTGATCAAAATGCAAGAAAATGACGAAAATTAAGGAAAAAAAGGGGATAAAAATTGAAATTTCGCTAAAATTCTCCATTTTCGATGCTTTTTTAGATCAAAATGCAAGAAAATTACGAAAATTAAGGAAAAAAAGGGGATGAAAATTGAAATATCGCTAAAATTCTCAGTTTTCGATGCTTTTTTGATCAAAATGCAAGAAAATGACGAAAATTAAGTTAAAAAAGGGGGTTAAAATTGAAATTTCGCTAATATTCTCCGTTTTCGATGCTTTTTTTGGTCAAATTGCAAGAAAATTACAAAAATTAAGGAAAATAAGAGGGGTTAAAATTGAAATTTTGCTAAAATTCTCCGTTTTCGATGCTTTTTTTGATCAAAATGCAAGAAAATGACGAAAATTTTTAGAAAAAAGGGGATAAATATTGAAATTTCGCTAAAAATTCTCCGTTTTCTATGCTTTTTTTGATCAAAATGAAAGAAAATGACGAAAATTAAGGAAAAAAAGTGGATAATAATGGAAATTTCGCTAAAATTCTCCGTTTTCGATGCTTTTTTTGATCAAATTGCAAGAAAATGACGAAAATTAAGGAATTAAAGGGGGTTAAAATTGAAATTTCGCTAAAATTCTCCGTTTTCGATGCATTTTTAGATCAAAATGCAAGAAAATGACGATTATTAAGGGAAGAAAGGGGATAAAAATTGAAATTTCACTAAAATTCTCCGTTTTCTATGCTTTTTTTGATCAAAATGAAAGAAAATGACGAAATTTAAGGAAAAAAAATGGATAATAATGGAAATTTCGCTAAAATTCTCCGTTTTCGATGCTTTTTTTGATCAAAATGCAAGAAAATGACGAACATTAAGGGAAAAAGGGGATAAAAATTAAAATTTCGCTAAAATTCTCCGTTTTCGATGTTTTTTTTAATCAAAATGCAACAAAATGACGATAATTAAGGAAACAAAGGGGATAAAAATTGAAATGTCGCTAAAATTCTCCATTTTCGATGCTTTTTTTGATCAAAATGCAAGAAAATGACGAAAATTAAGGAAAAAAAGGGGATAAAAATTGAAATTTCGCTAAAATTCTCCATTTTCGATGCTTTTTTAGATCAAAATGCAAGAAAATGACGAAAATTAAGGAAAAAAAGGGGATAAAAATTGAAATATCGCTAAAATTCTTAGTTTTCGATGCTTTTTTGATCAAAATGCAAGAAAATGACGAAAATTAAGTAGAAAAAGGGGATTAAAAATGAAATTTCGCTAATATTCTCCGTTTTCGATGCTTTTTTTGATCAAATTGCAAGAAAATTACAAAAATTAAGGAAAAAAAGAGGGGTTAAAATTGAAATTTCGCTAAAATTCTCAGTTTTCGATGCTTTTTTTGATCAAAATTCAAGAAAATGACGAAAATTAAGGAAAAAAAAGGGGATAAAAATTGAAATATCGCTAAAATTCTCAGTATTTGATGCTTATTTTGATCGAAATGCATGAAAATGACGAAAAGAAAGGAAAACAAGGGGAAAAAAATTGAAATTTCGCTAAAATACTCCGTTTACGATATTTTTTTGATCAAAATACAAGAAAATGACGAAAATTAAGGGAAAAAAGTGGATAAATATTGAAATTTTGCTAAAATTCTCCGTTTTAGATGCTTTTTTTGATCAAAATGAAGGAAAATGACGAAAATTATGGAAAAAAAGGGGATAATAATTGAAATTTCGCTAAAATTCTCAGTTTTCGATGCTTTTTTTGACCAAAATTCAAGAAAATGACGAAAATTAAGGAAAAAAAAGGGGATAAAAATTGAAATATCTATAAAATTTTCAGTATTCGATGCTTTTTTTGATCGAAATGCATGAAAATGACGAAAATTAAGGAAAACAATGGGAAAAAAATTGAAATTTTAGCTAAAATTCTCCGTTTTCGATGCTTTTTTTGATCAAAATGCAAGAAAATGACGAATATTAATTGGGAAAAAAGGGGATAAATATTGAAATTTCGCTAAAATTCTCCGTTATCGATGCTTTTTTTGATCAAATTGCAAGAAAATTACGAAAATTAAGAAAAAAAAGAGGGGTTAAAATTTAAATTTTGCTAAAATTCTCCTTTTTCGATGCTTTTATTGATCAAAATGCAAGAAAATGACGAAAATTTAGGGAAAAAAGGGGATAAATATTGAAATTTCGCTAAAATTCTCCGTTTTCGATGCTTTTTTTGATCAAAACGCAAAAAAATGACGAAAATTAAGGAAAAAAAGGGGATAAAAATTGAAAAATCGTAAACATTCTCAGGTTTCGATGCTTTTTTTGATCAAAATGCAAGAAATAGACAAAAATTAAGGAAAAAAAGGGGATAAAAATTGAAATTTCGCTAAAATTCTCAGTTTTCGATATTTTTTTGATCAAAATATAAGAAAATGACGAAAACTAAGGAATAAAAGAGGGGTTAAAATTGAAATTTCGCTAAAATTCTCCGTTATCGATGCTTTTCTTGATAAATTGCAAGAAAATTACGAAAATTAAGGAAAAAAAGAGGGGCTAAAATTGAAATTTTGCTAAAATTCCCCGTTTTCGATGCTTTTCTTGATCAAAATGCAAGAAAATGACGAAAATTAAGAGAAAAAGGGGATAAAAATTGAAATTTTGCTAAAATTTTCCGTTTTCGATGCTTTTTTTGATCAAAATGCAAGAAAATGACGAAAATTAAGGAAAAAAAGGGGATAAAAATTGAAATATCGCTAAAATTCACAGTTTTCGATGCTTTTTTTGATCAAAATGCAAGAAAATGACGATTATTAAGGGAAAAAAGGGGATAAAAATTGAAATTTCACTAAAATTCTCCGGTTTCCATGCTTTTTTTGATCAAAATGCAAGAAAATGACGAAAATTAAAAAAAAAAATTGGATAAAAATTGAAATTTCGCTAAAATTCTCAGCTTTCGATGCTTTTTTTGATCAAAATGCAAGAAAATGACGAAACTTATGGAAAAAAAGATATAATAATTGAAATTTCGCTAAAATTCTCAGTTTTCGATGCTTTTTTTGACCAAAATTCAAGAAAATGACGAAAATTAAGGAAAAAAAAGTGGATAAAAATTGAAATATCACTAAAATTCTCAGTATTCGATGCTTTTTTTGATCAAAATGCAAGAAAATGACGAAAATTAAGGAAAACAAGGGGAAAAAAATGTAAATTTCGCTAAAATTCTCCGTTTTCGATGCTTTTTTTGATCAAAATGCAAGAAAATGAAGAAAATTAAGGGAAAAAAGGGGATAAATATTGAAATTTCGCTAAAATTCTCCGTTTTCCATGCTTTTTTTGTTCAAAATGAAAGAAAATGACGAAAATTAAGGAAAAAAAGTGGATAAAAATGGAAATTTCGCTAAAATTCTCCGTTTTCGATGTTTTTTTTTTATCAAAATGCAAGAAAATGACGAAAATTAAGGAAAAAAAGGGGATAAAAATTGAAATTTCGCTAAAATTCTCAGTTTTTGATACTTTTTTTGATCAAAATGCAAGAAAGTTATGAAAATTAAGGAAAAAAAGGTGATAAAAAAATTAAATTTCGCTAAAATTCTCCGTTTTCGGTGCTTTTTTTGATCAAAATGCAAGAAAATGACGAAAATTAAGGAAAAAAAGGGGGTAAAAATTGATATTTCCCTAAATTTCTCCGTTTTCGATTCTTTTTTTGATCAAAATGCAAGAAAATGACGAAAATTAAGGAAAAAAAAGGGGGTTAAAATTGAAATTTCGCTAAAATTCTCCGTTTTCGATCATTTTTTGATCAAAATGCAAGAAAATGACGAACATTAAGGAAAAAATGGGATAAAAATTGAAATTTCGCTAAAATTCTTCGTTTTCCATGCTTTTTTTGATCAAAATGCAAGAAAAGGACGAAAATTAAGGAAAAAAATGGGATTAAAATTGAAATTTCGCTAAAATTCTCAGTTCTCGATGCTTTTTTTTGATCAAAATGCAAGAAAATGACGAAAATTAAGGAAAAAATCTGATGTGGCCAGCACATGACTTTCTCCATATATAAGTAGTAAATATTTATTTACGACAGTAATTTTGAACTCCTTATTCCATCTAAACTTTGAAGATGAGTGAATAATTTATATATTATTATCTATTACGTCCCAATCATTATAAATAATGCTTTTCGGGACCTTTTCGATGAAAAACGATGAAGTGCCCTTTCGCCCCAGCGCCCAGAGCGACCACAACGTACATAATTAGCAACTACCGGTTTATCAGTATTTCACGAATCACTCCTACACAATCAGTGATAGAAAAATATATTTCATGCAAAAGTCATAGTATATAATATTTTATAAAAGTTTTATAAGTAATAGTATATACCTAAATATCATATTTATGGAGATATTTTGAAAACCTGAAATGAGCTTTGAAGAATGAAGCTCGACTTTTGGGAAGCCGATTTACTCCAAAAACTAATCAACTCTAACGACTGTAATAAAAGTACTATGCATGAAATTTGGTGTTGATCCGACAAATAGTTTTCATGTTAGAGCGCCCACAAAGTACATAATCATCTTCTTCAGGTTTATCAGTATTTCAAGAATAACTCCTAATGAACCGGTGATACAAAAATATGTTAAATACAAAAGTTATAGTAAATTATACTATCTAAAACTTTTATAAGTAATACAATAGACGTATATATCATATTTATGGAGATATTTTGAAAACCGGAAATGAGCTTTTATGAATGAAGCTCGACTTCCGGTCAACCGATTTACTCCAAAAACTAATCAACTCTGACAGCGCACACCACAGTACTATATAAGAAGTTTGGTATTAATACGACCAATAGTTTTCACGATAGAGCGCCCACTAACACACACACACATACAGACACACACACACACACACACACACACACACACACACACATACACACAGACATCATTCCGAAAATAGTGAAAACGTGTTCCAGGGACCCCAAAACATGTATTTCCGTTGAAATCTCGAAGTCGAATTTTTTCATGAAAACAATACTTTCTCTATACTTCGTATATGGAGAAAGTAAAAAAGGGGATAAAAATTGAAATTTCGCTAAAATTCTCCATTTTCGATGCTTTTCTTGATCAAAATGCAAGAAAATGACGAAAATTAAGGAAAAAAAACGGATAAAAATTGAAAATTCGCTAAAATTCTCCGTTTTCGATGCTTTTTTTGATCAAAATGCAAGAAAATGATGAAAATTAAGAGAAAAAGGGGATAAAAATTAAAATTTCGCTTAAATTCTCCTTTTTCGATGTTTTTTTTATCAAAATGCAGAAAATGACGAAAATGACACACACACACACACACACACACACACACACACACACACACATACACACAGACATCATTCCGAAAATGGTCAAAACGTGTTCTAGGGACCCCAAAACATATATTTCCGTTGAAATCTCGAAGTCGATTTTTTTCATGAAAACAATACTTTCTCTATACTTCGTATATGGAGAAAGTAAAAAAGGAAAATTGAAATTTCGCTAAAAGTCTTCGTTTTCGATGCTTTTTTTGATCAAAATGCAAGAAAATGACGAAAATTAAGGATAAGAAGGGGATAAAAATTGAAATTTCGCTAAAATACTCCGTTTACGATATTTTTTTGATCAAAATACAAGAAAATGACGAAAATTAAGGGAAAAAAGTGGATAAATATTGAAATTTTGCTAAAATTCTCCGTTTTCGATGCTTTTTTTGATCAAAATGCAAGAAAATGACGAAAATTATGGAAAAAAAGGGGATAATAATTGAAATTTCGCTAAAATTCTCAGTTTTCGATGCTTTTTTTGACCAAAATTCAAGAAAATGACGAAAATTAAGGAAAAAAAGGGGATAAAAATTGAAATATCTATAAAATTTTCAGTATTCGATGCTTTCTTTGATCGAAATGCAAGAAAATGACGAAAATTAAGGAAAACAATGGGAAAAAAATTGAAATTTTAGCTAAAATTCTCCGTTTTCGATGCTTTTTTTGATCAAAATGCAAGAAAATGACGAATATTAATTGGGAAAAAAGGGGATAAATATTGAAATATCGCTAAAATTCTCCGTTATCGATGCTTTTTTTGATCAAAATGCAAGAAAATGACGAAAATTAAGGAAAAAAAGGGGGTTAAAATTGAAATTTCGCTAAAATTCTCCGTTATCGATGCTTTTTTTGATCAAATTGCAAGAAAATTACGAAAATTAAGAAAAAAAAGAGGGGTTAAAATTTAAATTTTGCTAAAATTCTCCTTTTTCGATGCTTTTATTGATCAAAATGCAAGAAAATGACGAAAATTTAGGGAAAAAAGGGGATAAATATTGAAATTTCGCTAAAATTCTCTGTTTTCGATGCTTTTTTTGATCAAAACGCAAAAAAATGACGAAAATTAAGGAAAAAAAGGGGATAAAAATTGAAATATCGTAAACATTCTCAGGTTTCGATGCTTTTTTTGATCAAAATGCAAGAAATAGACGAAAATTAATGAAAAAAAGGGGATAAAAATTGAAATTTCGCTAAAATTCTCAGTTTTCGATATTTTTTTGATCAAAATATAAGAAAATGACGAAAACTAAGGAATAAAAGAGGGGTTAAAATTGAAATTTCGCTAAAATTCTCCGTTATCGATGCTTTTTTTGATCAAAATGCAAGAAAATGACGAAAATTAAGAGAAAAAGGGGATAAAAATTGAAATTTTGCTAAAATTTTCCGTTTTCGATGCTTTTTTTGATCAAAATGCAAGAAAATGACGAAAATTAAGAAAAAAAAGGGGATAAAAATTGAAATATCGCTAAAATTCACAGTTTTCGATGCTTTTTTTGATCAAAATGCAAGAAAATGACGATTATTAAGGGAAAAAAGGGGATAAAAATTGAAATTTCACTAAAATTCTCCGTTTTCCATGCTTTTTTTGATCAAAATGCAAGAAAATGACGAAAATTAAAAAAAAAATTGGATAAAAATTGAAATTTCGCTAAAATTCTCAGCTTTCGATGCTTTTTTTGATCAAAATGCAAGAAAATGACGAAACTTATGGAAAAAAAGATATAATAATTGAAATTTCGCTAAAATTCTCAGTTTTCGATGCTTTTTTTGACCAAAATTCAAGAAAATGACGAAAATTAAGGAAAAAAAAGGGGATAAAAATTGAAATATCACTAAAATTCTCAGTATTCGATGCTTTTTTTGATCAAAATGCAAGAAAATGACGAAAATTAAGGAAAACAAGGGGAAAAAAATTGAAATTTCGCTAAAATTCTCCGTTTTCGATGCTTTTTTTGATCAAAATGCAAGAAAATGAAGAAAATTAAGGGAAAAAAGGGGATAAATATTGAAATTTCGCTAAAATTCTCCGTTTTCCATGCTTTTTTTGATCAAAATGAAAGAAAATGACGAAAATTAAGGAAAAAAAGTGGATAAAAATGGAAATTTCGCTAAAATTCTCCGTTTTCGATGTTTTTTTTTATCAAAATGCAAGAAAATGACGAAAATTAAGGAAAAAAAGGGGATAAAAATTGAAATTTCGCTAAAATTCTCAGTTTTCGATGCCTTCATTGATCAAAATGCAAGAAAATGACGAAAATTAAGGAAAAAAAGGGGATAAAAATTGAAATTTCGCTAAAATTCTCAGTTTTTGATACTTTTTTTGATCAAAATGCAAGAAAGTTATGAAAATTAAGGAAAAAAAGGTGATAAAAAAATTAAATTTTGCTAAAATTCTCCGTTTTCGGTGCTTTTTTTGATCAAAATGCAAGAAAATGACGAAAATTAAGGAAAAAAAGGGGGTAAAAATTGATATTTCCCTAAATTTCTCCGTTTTCGATTCTTTTTTTGATTAAAATGCAAGAAAATGACGAAAATTAAGGAAAAAAAGGGGGTTAAAATTGAAATTTCGCTAAAATTCTCCGTTTTCGATCATTTTTTGATCAAAATGCAAGAAAATGACGAACATTAAGGAAAAAATGGGATAAAAATTGAAATTTCGCTAAAATTCTTCGTTTTCCATGCTTTTTTTGATCAAAATGCAAGAAAAGGACGAAAATTAAGGAAAAAAATGGGATT
Organism: Sympetrum striolatum; assembly: GCA_947579665.1. Lineage (NCBI taxonomy): Eukaryota > Metazoa > Arthropoda > Insecta > Odonata > Libellulidae > Sympetrum > Sympetrum striolatum. The sequence goes on from OX388350.1 coordinate 3,588,257, forward strand.
AAAATTGAAATTTCGCTAAAATTCTCAGTTCTCGATGCTTTTTTTTGATCAAAATGCAAGAAAATGACGAAAATTAAGGAAAAAATCTGATGTGGCCAGCACATGACTTTCTCCATATATAAGTAGTAAATATTTATCTACGACAGTAATTTTGAACTCCTTATTCCATCTTAACTTTGAAGATGAGTGATTAATTTATATATTATTATCTTTTACGTCCCAATCATTATAAATAATGCTTTTCGGGACCTTTTCGATGAAAAACGATGAAGTGCCCTTTCGCCCCAGCGCCCAGAGCGACCACAACGTACATAATTAGCAACTACCGGTTTATCAGTATTTCACGAATCACTCCTACACAATCAGTGATAGAAAAATATATTTCATGCAAAAGTCATAGTATATAATATTTTATAAAAGTTTTATAAGTAATAGTATATACCTAAATATCATATTTATGGAGATATTTTGAAAACCTGAAATGAGCTTTGAAGAATGAAGCTCGACTTTTGGGAAGCCGATTTACTCCAAAAACTAATCAACTCTAACGACTGTAATAAAAGTACTATGCATGAAATTTGGTGTTGATCCGACAAATAGTTTTCATGTTAGAGCGCCCACAAAGTACATAATCATCTTCTTCAGGTTTATCAGTATTTCAAGAATAACTCCTAATGAACCGGTGATACAAAAATATGTTAAATACAAAAGTTATAGTAAATTATACTATCTAAAACTTTTATAAGTAATACAATAGACGTATATATCATATTTATGGAGATATTTTGAAAACCGGAAATGAGCTTTTATGAATGAAGCTCGACTTCCGGTCAACCGATTTACTCCAAAAACTAATCAACTCTGACAGCGCACACCACAGTACTATATAAGAAGTTTGGTATTAATACGACCAATAGTTTTCACGATAGAGCGCCCACTAACACACACACACATACAGACACACACACACACACACACACACACACACACACACACATACACACAGACATCATTCCGAAAATAGTGAAAACGTGTTCCAGGGACCCCAAAACATGTATTTCCGTTGAAATCTCGAAGTCGAATTTTTTCATGAAAACAATACTTTCTCTATACTTCGTATATGGAGAAAGTAAAAAAGGGGATAAAAATTGAAATTTCGCTAAAATTCTCCATTTTCGATGCTTTTCTTGATCAAAATGCAAGAAAATGACGAAAATTAAGGAAAAAAAACGGATAAAAATTGAAAATTCGCTAAAATTCTCCGTTTTCGATGCTTTTTTTGATCAAAATGCAAGAAAATGATGAAAATTAAGAGAAAAAGGGGATAAAAATTAAAATTTCGCTTAAATTCTCCTTTTTCGATGTTTTTTTTATCAAAATGCAGAAAATGACGAAAATGACACACACACACACACACACACACACACACACACACACACACATACACACAGACATCATTCCGAAAATGGTCAAAACGTGTTCTAGGGACCCCAAAACATATATTTCCGTTGAAATCTCGAAGTCGATTTTTTTCATGAAAACAATACTTTCTCTATACTTCGTATATGGAGAAAGTAAAAAAGGAAAATTGAAATATTCTAAAATTCTCAGTTTTCGATGCTTTTTTGATCAAAATGCAAGAAAATGACGAAAATTAAGGATAAGAAGGGGATAAAAATTGAAATTTCGCTAAAATACTCCGTTTACGATATTTTTTTGATCAAAATACAAGAAAATGACGAAAATTAAGGGAAAAAAGTGGATAAATATTGAAATTTTGCTAAAATTCTCCGTTTTCGATGCTTTTTTTGATCAAAATGCAAGAAAATGACGAAAATTATGGAAAAAAAGGGGATAATAATTGAAATTTCGCTAAAATTCTCAGTTTTCGATGCTTTTTTTGACCAAAATTCAAGAAAATGACGAAAATTAAGGAAAAAAAAGGGGATAAAAATTGAAATATCTATAAAATTTTCAGTATTCGATGCTTTCTTTGATCGAAATGCAAGAAAATGACGAAAATTAAGGAAAAAAAGGGGATAAAAATTGAAATATCGTAAACATTCTCAGGTTTCGATGCTTTTTTTGATCAAAATGCAAGAAATAGACGAAAATTAATGAAAAAAAGGGGATAAAAATTGAAATTTCGCTAAAATTCTCAGTTTTCGATATTTTTTTGATCAAAATATAAGAAAATGACGAAAACTAAGGAATAAAAGAGGGGTTAAAATTGAAATTTCGCTAAAATTCTCCGTTATCGATGCTTTTTTTGATCAAAATGCAAGAAAATGACGAAAATTAAGAGAAAAAGGGGATAAAAATTGAAATTTTGCTAAAATTTTCCGTTTTCGATGCTTTTTTTGATCAAAATGCAAGAAAATGACGAAAATTAAGAAAAAAAAGGGGATAAAAATTGAAATATCGCTAAAATTCACAGTTTTCGATGCTTTTTTTGATCAAAATGCAAGAAAATGACGATTATTAAGGGAAAAAAGGGGATAAAAATTGAAATTTCACTAAAATTCTCCGTTTTCCATGCTTTTTTTGATCAAAATGCAAGAAAATGACGAAAATTAAAAAAAAAATTGGATAAAAATTGAAATTTCGCTAAAATTCTCAGCTTTCGATGCTTTTTTTGATCAAAATGCAAGAAAATGACGAAACTTATGGAAAAAAAGATATAATAATTGAAATTTCGCTAAAATTCTCAGTTTTCGATGCTTTTTTTGACCAAAATTCAAGAAAATGACGAAAATTAAGGAAAAAAAAGGGGATAAAAATTGAAATATCACTAAAATTCTCAGTATTCGATGCTTTTTTTGATCAAAATGCAAGAAAATGACGAAAATTAAGGAAAACAAGGGGAAAAAAATTGAAATTTCGCTAAAATTCTCCGTTTTCGATGCTTTTTTTGATCAAAATGCAAGAAAATGAAGAAAATTAAGGGAAAAAAGGGGATAAATATTGAAATTTCGCTAAAATTCTCCGTTTTCCATGCTTTTTTTGATCAAAATGAAAGAAAATGACGAAAATTAAGGAAAAAAAGTGGATAAAAATGGAAATTTCGCTAAAATTCTCCGTTTTCGATGTTTTTTTTTATCAAAATGCAAGAAAATGACGAAAATTAAGGAAAAAAAAGGGGATAAAAATTGAAATATCTATAAAATTTTCAGTATTCGATGCTTTCTTTGATCGAAATGCAAGAAAATGACGAAAATTAAGGAAAACAATGGGAAAAAAATTGAAATTTTAGCTAAAATTCTCCGTTTTCGATGCTTTTTTTGATCAAAATGCAAGAAAATGACGAATATTAATTGGGAAAAAAGGGGATAAATATTGAAATTTCGCTAAAATTCTCCGTTATCGATGCTTTTTTTGATCAAAATGCAAGAAAATGACGAAAATTAAGGAAAAAAAGGGGGTTAAAATTGAAATTTCGCTAAAATTCTCCGTTATCGATGCTTTTTTTGATCAAATTGCAAGAAAATTACGAAAATTAAGAAAAAAAAGAGGGGTTAAAATTTAAATTTTGCTAAAATTCTCCTTTTTCGATGCTTTTATTGATCAAAATGCAAGAAAATGACGAAAATTTAGGGAAAAAAGGGGATAAATATTGAAATTTCGCTAAAATTCTCTGTTTTCGATGCTTTTTTTGATCAAAACGCAAAAAAATGACGAAAATTAAGGAAAAAAAGGGGATAAAAATTGAAATATCGTAAACATTCTCAGGTTTCGATGCTTTTTTTGATCAAAATGCAAGAAATAGACGAAAATTAAGGAAAAAAAGGGGATAAAAATTGAAATTTCGCTAAAATTCTCAGTTTTCGATATTTTTTTGATCAAAATATAAGAAAATGACGAAAACTAAGGAATAAAAGAGGGGTTAAAATTGAAATTTCGCTAAAATTCTCAGTTTTCGATGCTTTTTTTGACCAAAATTCAAGAAAATGACGAAAATTAAGGAAAAAAAAGGGGATAAAAATTGAAATATCTATAAAATTTTCAGTATTCGATGCTTTCTTTGATCGAAATGCAAGAAAATGACGAAAATTAAGGAAAAAAAGGGGATAAAAATTGAAATATCGTAAACATTCTCAGGTTTCGATGCTTTTTTTGATCAAAATGCAAGAAATAGACGAAAATTAATGAAAAAAAGGGGATAAAAATTGAAATTTCGCTAAAATTCTCAGTTTTCGATATTTTTTTGATCAAAATATAAGAAAATGACGAAAACTAAGGAATAAAAGAGGGGTTAAAATTGAAATTTCGCTAAAATTCTCCGTTATCGATGCTTTTTTTGATCAAAATGCAAGAAAATGACGAAAATTAAGAGAAAAAGGGGATAAAAATTGAAATTTTGCTAAAATTTTCCGTTTTCGATGCTTTTTTTGATCAAAATGCAAGAAAATGACGAAAATTAAGAAAAAAAAGGGGATAAAAATTGAAATATCGCTAAAATTCACAGTTTTCGATGCTTTTTTTGATCAAAATGCAAGAAAATGACGATTATTAAGGGAAAAAAGGGGATAAAAATTGAAATTTCACTAAAATTCTCCGTTTTCCATGCTTTTTTTGATCAAAATGCAAGAAAATGACGAAAATTAAAAAAAAAATTGGATAAAAATTGAAATTTCGCTAAAATTCTCAGCTTTCGATGCTTTTTTTGATCAAAATGCAAGAAAATGACGAAACTTATGGAAAAAAAGATATAATAATTGAAATTTCGCTAAAATTCTCAGTTTTCGATGCTTTTTTTGACCAAAATTCAAGAAAATGACGAAAATTAAGGAAAAAAAAGGGGATAAAAATTGAAATATCACTAAAATTCTCAGTATTCGATGCTTTTTTTGATCAAAATGCAAGAAAATGACGAAAATTAAGGAAAACAAGGGGAAAAAAATTGAAATTTCGCTAAAATTCTCCTTTTTCGATGCTTTTATTGATCAAAATGCAAGAAAATGACGAAAATTTAGGGAAAAAAGGGGATAAATATTGAAATTTCGCTAAAATTCTCTGTTTTCGATGCTTTTTTTGATCAAAACGCAAAAAAATGACGAAAATTAAGGAAAAAAAGGGGATAAAAATTGAAATATCGTAAACATTCTCAGGTTTCGATGCTTTTTTTGATCAAAATGCAAGAAATAGACGAAAATTAAGGAAAAAAAGGGGATAAAAATTGAAATTTCGCTAAAATTCTCAGTTTTCGATATTTTTTTGATCAAAATATAAGAAAATGACGAAAACTAAGGAATAAAAGAGGGGTTAAAATTGAAATTTCGCTAAAATTCTCCGTTATCGATGCTTTTTTTGATCAAAATGCAAGAAAATGACGAAAATTAAGAGAAAAAGGGGATAAAAATTGAAATTTTGCTAAAATTTTCCGTTTTCGATGCTTTTTTTGATCAAAATGCAAGAAAATGACGAAAATTAAGAAAAAAAAGGGGATAAAAATTGAAATATCGCTAAAATTCACAGTTTTCGATGCTTTTTTTGATCAAAATGCAAGAAAATGACGATTATTAAGGGAAAAAAGGGGATAAAAATTGAAATTTCACTAAAATTCTCCGTTTTCCATGCTTTTTTTGATCAAAATGCAAGAAAATGACGAAAATTAAAAAAAAAATTGGATAAAAATTGAAATTTCGCTAAAATTCTCAGCTTTCGATGCTTTTTTTGATCAAAATGCAAGAAAATGACGAAACTTATGGAAAAAAAGATATAATAATTGAAATTTCGCTAAAATTCTCAGTTTTCGATGCTTTTTTTGACCAAAATTCAAGAAAATGACGAAAATTAAGGAAAAAAAAGGGGATAAAAATTGAAATATCACTAAAATTCTCAGTATTCGATGCTTTTTTTGATCAAAATGCAAGAAAATGACGAAAATTAAGGAAAACAAGGGGAAAAAAATTGAAATTTCGCTAAAATTCTCCGTTTTCGATGCTTTTTTTGATCAAAATGCAAGAAAATGAAGAAAATTAAGGGAAAAAAGGGGATAAATATTGAAATTTCGCTAAAATTCTCCGTTTTCCATGCTTTTTTTGATCAAAATGAAAGAAAATGACGAAAATTAAGGAAAAAAAGTGGATAAAAATGGAAATTTCGCTAAAATTCTCCGTTTTCGATGTTTTTTTTTATCAAAATGCAAGAAAATGACGAAAATTAAGGAAAAAAAGGGGATAAAAATTGAAATTTCGCTAAAATTCTCAGTTTTCGATGCCTTCATTGATCAAAATGCAAGAAAATGACGAAAATTAAGGAAAAAAAGGGGATAAAAATTGAAATTTCGCTAAAATTCTCAGTTTTTGATACTTTTTTTGATCAAAATGCAAGAAAGTTATGAAAATTAAGGAAAAAAAGGTGATAAAAAAATTAAATTTCGCTAAAATTCTCCGTTTTCGGTGCTTTTTTTGATCAAAATGCAAGAAAATGACGAAAATTAAGGAAAAAAAGGGGGTAAAAATTGATATTTCCCTAAATTTCTCCGTTTTCGATTCTTTTTTTGATTAAAATGCAAGAAAATGACGAAAATTAAGGAAAAAAAGGGGGTTAAAATTGAAATTTCGCTAAAATTCTCCGTTTTCGATCATTTTTTGATCAAAATGCAAGAAAATGACGAACATTAAGGAAAAAATGGGATAAAAATTGAAATTTCGCTAAAATTCTTCGTTTTCCATGCTTTTTTTGATCAAAATGCAAGAAAAGGACGAAAATTAAGGAAAAAAATGGGATTAAAATTGAAATTTCGCTAAAATTCTCAGTTCTCGATACTTTTTTTTGATCAAAATGCAAGAAAATGACGAAAATTAAGGAAAAAATCTGATGTGGCCAGCACATGACTTTCTCCATATATAAGTAGTAAATATTTATCTACGACAGTAATTTTGAACTCCTTATTCCATCTAAACTTTGAAGATGAGTGATTAATTTATATATTATTATCTTTTACGTCCCAATCATTATAAATAATGCTTTTCGGGACCTTTTCGATGAAAAACGATGAAGTGCCCTTTCGCCCCAGCGCCCAGAGCGACCACAACGTACATAATTAGCAACTACCGGTTTATCAGTATTTCACGAATCACTCCTACACAATCAGTGATAGAAAAATATATTTCATGCAAAAGTCATAGTATATAATATTTTATAAAAGTTTTATAAGTAATAGTATATACCTAAATATCATATTTATGGAGATATTTTGAAAACCTGAAATGAGCTTTGAAGAATGAAGCTCGACTTTTGGGAAGCCGATTTACTCCAAAAACTAATCAACTCTAACGACTGTAATAAAAGTACTATGTATGAAATTTGGTGTTGATCCGACAAATAGTTTTCATGTTAGAGCGCCCACAAAGTACATAATCATCTTCTTCAGGTTTATCAGTATTTCAAGAATAACTCCTAATGAACCGGTGATACAAAAATATGTTAAATACAAAAGTTATAGTAAATTATACTATCTAAAACTTTTATAAGTAATACAATAGACGTATATATCATATTTATGGAGATATTTTGAAAACCGGAAATGAGCTTTTATGAATGAAGCTCGACTTCCGGTCAACCGATTTACTCCAAAAACTAATCAACTCTGACAGCGCACACCACAGTACTATATAAGAAGTTTGGTATTAATACGACCAATAGTTTTCACGATAGAGCGCCCACTAACACACACACACATACAGACACACACACACACACACACACACACACACACACACATACACACAGACATCATTCCGAAAATAGTGAAAACGTGTTCCAGGGACCCCAAAACATGTATTTCCGTTGAAATCTCGAAGTCGAATTTTTTCATGAAAACAATACTTTCTCTATACTTCGTATATGGAGAAAGTAAAAAAGGGGATAAAAATTGAAATTTCGCTAAAATTCTCCATTTTCGATGCTTTTCTTGATCAAAATGCAAGAAAATGACGAAAATTAAGGAAAAAAAACGGATAAAAATTGAAAATTCGCTAAAATTCTCCGTTTTCGATGCTTTTTTTGATCAAAATGCAAGAAAATGATGAAAATTAAGAGAAAAAGGGGATAAAAATTAAAATTTCGCTTAAATTCTCCTTTTTCGATGTTTTTTTTATCAAGATGCAGAAAATGACGAAAATGACACACACACACACACACACACACACACACACACATACACACAGACATCATTCCGAAAATGGTCAAAACGTGTTCTAGGGACCCCAAAACATATATTTCCGTTGAAATCTCGAAGTCGATTTTTTTCATGAAAACAATACTTTCTCTATACTTCGTATATGGAGAAAGTAAAAAAGGAAAATTGAAATATTCTAAAATTCTCAGTTTTCGATGCTTTTTTGATCAAAATGCAAGAAAATGACGAAAATTAAGGAAAAAAAGGGGATAAAAATTGAAATTTCGCTTAAATTCTCCGTTACCGATGCTATCTATGATCAAAATGCAAGAAAATGACGAAAATTAAGGAAAAAAAGGGGGTAAAAATTGAAATTTCGCTAAATTTCTCCGTTTTCGATGCTTTTTTTGATCAAAATGCAAGAAAATGACGAAAATTAAGGAAAAAAAGGGGATAAAAATTGAAATTTCGCTTAAATTCTCCGTTACCGATGCTATCTATGATCAAAATGCAAGAATATGACGAAAATTAAGGAAAAAAAGGGGGTAAAAATTGAAATTTCGCTAAATTTCTCCGTTTTCGATGCTTTTTTTGATCAAAATGCAAGAAAATGACCAAAAGAAAGGAAAAAAAGGAGGTTTAAATTGAAATTTCGCTAAAATTCTCCGTTTTCGATGCATTTTTTGATCAAAATGCAAGAAAATGACGAAAATTAAGGAAAAAAAGGGGATAAAAATTGAAATTTCGCTTAAATTCTCCGTTACCGATGCTATCTATGATCAAAATGCAAGAAAATGACGAAAATTAAGGAAAAAAAGGGGATAAAAATTGAAATTTCGCTAAATTTCTCCGTTTTTGATGCTTTTTTTGATCAAAATGCAAGAAAATGACGAAAATTAAGGAAAAAAAGGGGATAAAAATTGAAATTTCGCTTAAATTCTCCGTTACCGATGCTATCTATGATCAAAATGCAAGAAAATGACGAAAATTAAGGAAAAAAAGGGGGTAAAAATTGAAATTTCGCTAAAATTCTCCGTTTTCGATGCTTTTTTTGATCAAAATGCAAGAAAATGACGAAAATTAAGGAAAAAAAGGGGATAAAAATTGAAATTTCGCTTAAATTCTCCGTTACCGATGCTATCTATGATCAAAATGCAAGAAAATGACGAAAATTAAGGAAAAAAAGGGGGTAAAAATTGAAATTTCGCTAAATTTCTCCGTTTTCGATGCTTTTTTTGATCAAAATGCAAGAAAATGACCAAAAGAAAGGAAAAAAAGGAGGTTTAAATTGAAATTTCGCTAAATTTCTCCGTTTTCGATGCTTTTTTTGATCAAAATGCAAGAAAATGACGAAAATTAAGGAAAAAAAGGGGATAAAAATTGAAATTTCGCTTAAATTCTCCGTTACCGATGCTATCTATGATCAAAATGCAAGAAAATGACGAAAATTAAGGAAAAAAAGGGGATAAAAATTGAAATTTCGCTAAATTTCTCCGTTTTTGATGCTTTTTTTGATCAAAATGCAAGAAAATGACGAAAATTAAGGAAAAAAAGGGGATAAAAATTGAAATTTCGCTTAAATTCTCCGTTACCGATGCTATCTATGATCAAAATGCAAGAAAATGACGAAAATTAAGGAAAAAAAGGGGGTAAAAATTGAAATTTCGCTAAATTTCTCCGTTTTCGATGCTTTTTTTGATCAAAATGCAAGAAAATGACCAAAAGAAAGGAAAAAAAGGAGGTTTAAATTGAAATTTCGCTAAAATTCTCCGTTTTCGATGCATTTTTTGATCAAAATGCAAGAAAATGACGAAAATTAAGGGAAAAAAGGGGGTTAAAATTGAAATTTCGCTAAAATTCTCAGTTTTTGATGCTTTTTTTGATCTAAATGCAAGAAAAATATGAAAATTAAGGAAAAAAAGGGGATAAAAAAATTAAATTTCGATAAAATTCTCTGTTTTCGATGCTTTTTTTGATCAAAATGCAAGAAAATGACGAAAATTAAGGAAAAAAAGGGGGTTAAAATTGAAATTTTGCTAAAATTCTCCGTTTTCGATTCTTTTTTTGATCAAATTGCAAAAAAAATTACGAAAATTAAAAAAAAAAGAGGGGTTAAAATTGATATTTTGCTAATATTCTCCGTTTTCGATGCTTTTTTTGATCAAAATGCAAGAAAATGACGAAAATTTATTGAAAAAAGTGGATAAATATTGAAATTTCGCTAAAATTCTCCGTTTTCTATGCTTTTTTTGATCAAAATGAAAGAAAATGACGAAAATTAAGGAGCGAAAGGGGATAAAAAAATTAAATTTCGCTAAAATTCTCCGTTTTCGATGCTTTTTTTGATCAAATTGCAAGAAAATGACGAAAATTAAGGAATTAAAGGGGGTTAAAATTGAAATTTCGCTAAAATTCTCCGTTTTCGATGCATTTTTTGATCAAAATGCAAGAAAATGACGATTATTAAGGGAAGAAAGGGGATAAAAATTGAAATTTCACTAAAATTCTCCGTTTTCTATGCTTTTTTTGATCAAAATGAAAGAAAATGACGAAAATTAAGGAAAAAAAATGGATAATAATGGAAATTTCGCTAAAATTCTCCGTTTTCGATGCTTTTTTTGATCAAAATGCAAGAAAATGACGAACATTAAGGGAAAAAATGGGATAAAAATTGAAATTTCGCTAAAATTCTCCGTATTCCATGCTTTTTTTGATCAAAATGCAAGAAAATGACGAAAATTAAGAGAAAAAGGGGATAAAAATTGAAATTTCGCTAAAATTCTCCGTTTTCGATGTTTTTTTTTATCAAAATGCAAGAAAATGACGAAAATTAAGGAAACAAAGGGGATAAAAATTGAAATTTCGCTAAAATTCTCAGTTTTCGATGCTTTTTTGATCAAAATGCAAGAAAATGACGAAAATTAAGTAAAAAAAGGGGGTTAAAAATGATATTTCGCTAATATTCTCCGTTTTCGATGCTTTTTTTGATCAAATTGCAAGAAAATTACAAAAATTAAGGAAAAAAGAGGGGTTAAAATTGAAATTTTGATAAAATTCTCCGATTTCGATGCTTTTTTTGATCAAAATGCAAGAAAATGACGAAAATTTTTGGAAAAAAGGGAATAAATATTGAAATTTCGCTAAAAATTCTCCGTTTTCTATGCTTTTTTTGATCAAAATGAAAGAAAATGACGAAAATTAAGAAAAAAAGTGGATAATAATGGAAATTTCGCTAAAATTCTCCGTTTTCGATGCTTTTTTTGATCAAATTGCAAGAAAATGACGATTATTAAGGGAAGAAAGGGGTTAAAAATTGAAATTTCACTAAAATTCTCCGTTTTCCATGCTTTTTTTGATCAAAATGCAAGAAAATGACGAAAATTAAGGAAAAAAATTGGATAAAAATTGAGATTTCGCTAAAATTCTCAGTTTTCGATGTTTTTTTTGACCAAAATGCAAGAAAATGACGAAAATTATGGAAAAAAAGGGGATAGAAATTGAAATTTCGCTAAAATTCTCAGTTTTCGATGCTTTTTTTGATCAAAATTCAAGAAAATGACGAAAATTAAGGAAAAACAGGGGATAAAAATTGAAATATCGCTAAAATTCTCAGTATCTGATGCTTATTTTGATCGAAATGCATGAAAATGACGAAAATTAAGGAAAACAAGGGGAAAAAATTGAAATTTCGCTAAAATTCTCCGTTTTCGATATTTTTTTGATCAAAATGCAAGAAAATGACGAAAATTAAGGAAAAAAAGGGGATAAAAATTGAAATATCTATAAAATTCTCAGTATTCGATGCTTTTTTTGATCGAAATGCAAGAAAATGACGAAAATTAAGGAAAACAATGTGAAAAAAATTGAAATTTTAGCAAAAATTCTCCGTTTTCGATGCTTTTTTTGATCAAAATGCAAGAAAATGACGAATATTAATTGGGAAAAAAGGGGATAAATATTGAAATTTCGCTAAAATTCTCCGTTATCGATGCTTTTTTTGATCAAAATGCAAGAAAATGACGAAAATTAAGGAAAAAAAGGGGGTTTAAATTGAAATTTCGCTAAAATTCTCCGTTATCGATGCTTTTTTTGATCAAATTGCAAGAAAATTACGAAAATTAAGGAAAAAAAGAGGGGTTAAAATTGAAATTTTGCTAAAATTCTCCGTTTTCGATGCTTTTATTGATCAAAATGCAAGAAAATGACGAAAATTTAGGGAAAAAGGGGATAAATATTGAAATTTCGCTAAAATTCTCCGTTTTCGATGCTTTTTTTGATCAAAACGCAAGAAAATGACGAAGATTAAGGAAAAAAAGGGGATAAAAATTGAAATATCGTAAAAATTCTCAGGTTTCGATGCTTTTTTTGATCAAAATGCAAGAAATAGACGAAAATTAAGGAAAAAAAGGGGATATAAATTGAAATTTCGCTAAAATTCTCAGTTTTCGATATTTTTTTTGATCAAAATATAAGAAAATGACGAAAACTAAGGAATTAAAGAGGGGTTAAAATTGAAATTTCGCTTAAATTCTCCGTTATCGATGCTTTTTTTGATCAAAATGAAAGAAAATATCGAAAATTAAGGAAAAAAAGTGGATAATAATGGAAATTTCGCTAAAATTATCCGTTTTCGATGCTTTTCTGATCAAAATGAAAGAAAATGACGAACATTAAGGGAAAAAATGGGATAAAAATTGAAATTTCGCTAAAATTCTCCGTATTCCATGCATTTTTAGATCAAAATGCAAGAGAATGACGAAAATTAAGAGAAAAATGGGATAAAAATTGAAATTTTGCTAATATTCTCCGTTTTCGATGTTTTTTTTTATCATAATGCAAGAAAATGACGAAAATTAAGGAAAAAAAGGGGATAAAAATTGAAATATCGCTAAAATTCTCAGTTTTCGATGCTTTTTTTGATCAAAATGCAAGAAAATGACGAATATTATGGAAAAAAGGGGATAAAAATTGAAATTTCGCTAAAATTCTCAGTTTTCGATGCTTTTTTTGATCAAAATGCAAGAAAATGACGAAAATAAAGGAAAAAAAGGGGATTAAAATTTAAATTTCGCTTAAATTCTCCGCTATCGATGCTTTTTTTTATCAAAATGCAAGTAAATGACGAAAATTAAGGAAAAGAAGGCGGTTAAAATTGAAATATCGCTAAAATTCTCCGTTTTCGATGCTTTTATTGATCAAAATGCAAGAAAATGACGAAAATTTAGGGAAAAAGGGGATAAATATTGAAATTTCGCTAAAATTCTCCGTTTTCGATGCTTTTTTTGATCAAAACGCAAGAAAATGACGAAGATTAAGGAAAAAAAGGGGATAAAAATTGAAATATCGTAAAAATTCTCAGGTTTCGATGCTTTTTTTGATCAAAATGCAAGAAATAGACGAAAATTAAGGAAAAAAGGGGATAAAAATTGAAATTTCGCTAAAATTCTCAGTTTTCGATATTTTTTTTGATCAAAATATAAGAAAATGACGAAAACTAAGGAATTAAAGAGGGGTTAAAATTGAAATTTCGCTTAAATTCTCCGTTATCGATGCTTTTTTTGATCAAAATGAAAGAAAATATCGAAAATTAAGGAAAAAAAGTGGATAATAATGGAAATTTCGCTAAAATTATCCGTTTTCGATGCTTTTCTGATCAAAATGAAAGAAAATGACGAACATTAAGGGAAAAAATGGGATAAAAATTGAAATTTCGCTAAAATTCTCCGTATTTCATGCATTTTTAGATCAAAATGCAAGAGAATGACGAAAATTAAGAGAAAAATGGGATAAAAATTGAAATTTTGCTAATATTCTCCGTTTTCGATGTTTTTTTTTATCATAATGCAAGAAAATGACGAAAATTAAGGAAAAAAAGGGGATAAAAATTGAAATATCGCTAAAATTCTCAGTTTTCGATGCTTTTTTTGATCAAAATGCAAGAAAATGACGAATATTATGGAAAAAAGGGGATAAAAATTGAAATTTCGCTAAAATTCTCAGTTTTCGATGCTTTTTTTGATCAAAATGCTAGAAAATGACGAAAATAAAGGAAAAAAAGGGGATTAAAATTTAAATTTCGCTTAAATTCTCCGCTATCGATGCTTTTTTTGATCAAAATGCAAGTAAATGACGAAAATTAAGGAAAAAAAGGCGGTTAAAATTGAAATTTTGCTAAAATTCTCTGTTTTGGATGCTTTTTTTGATCAAAATGCAAGAAAATGACGAATATTAAGGAAAAAAAGGGGATAAAAATTGAAATTTCGCTAAAATTCTCAGTTTTCGATGCTTTTTTTGATCAAAATGCAAGAAAATGACGACAATAAAGGAAAAAAAGGGGATTAAAATTTAAATTTCGCTTAAATTCTCCGCTATCGATGCTTTTTTTTATCAAAATGCAAGTAAATGACGAAAATTAAGGAAAAGAAGGCGGTTAAAATTGAAATATTGCTAAAATTCTCCGTTTTGGATGCTTTTTTTGATCAAAATGCAAGAAAATGACGAAAATTAAGGGAAAAAAGGGGATAAATATTGAAATTTCGTTAAAATTCTCCGTTTTCGATGCTTTTTTTGATCAAATTGCAAGAAAATTACGAAAATTAAGGAAAAAAAGAGGGGTTAAAATTGAAATTTTGCTAAAATTCTCCGTTATCAATGCTTTTTTTGATCAAGATGCAAGAAAATGACGAAAATTATGGAAAAAAAGGGGGTAAAAATTGAAATTTCCCTAAATATCTCCGTTTTCGATGCTTTTTTTGATCAAAATGCAAGAAAATGACGAAAATTAAGGAAAAAAAGGGGATAAAAATCGAAATTTCGCTAAAATTCTCAGTTTTCGATGCTTCTTTTGATCAAAAATCAAGAAAATGACGAAAATTAAGGAAAAAAAGGGGATAAAATTGAAATATCGCTAAAATTCTCTGTATTCGATGCTTTTTTTTATCGAAATGCAAGAAAATGACGAAAATTAAGGAAAAAAAGGGGATAAAAATTGAAATATCGTTAAAATTCTCAGTTTTCGATGCTTTTTTGATCAAAATGCAAGAAAATGACGAAAATTAAGTAAAAAAAGGGGGTTAAAATTGAAATTTCGCTAATATTCTCCGTTTTCGATGCTTTTTTTGATCAAATTGCAAGAAAATTACAAAAATTAAGGAAAAAAAAAAGGGTTAAAATTGAAATTTTGCTAAAATTCTCCGTTTTCGATGCTTTTTTTGATCAAAATGCAAGAAAATGACGAAAATTTTTGGAAAAAAGGGGATAAATATTGAAATTTCGCTAAAAATTCTCCGTTTTCTATGCTTTTTTTGATCAAAATGAAAGAAAATGACGAAAATTAAGGAAAAAAAGTGGATAATAATGGAAATTTCGCTAAAATTCTCCGTTTTCGATGCTTTTTTTGATTAAATTGCAAGAAAATGACGAAAATTAAGGAATTAAAGGGGGTTAAAATAGAAATTTCGCTAAAATTCTCCGTTTTCGATGCATTTTTTGATCAAAATGCAAGAGAATGACGAAAATTAAGAGAAAAATGGGATAAAAATTGAAATTTCGCTAATATTCTCCGTTTTCGATGTTTTTTTTTATCATAATGCAAGAAAATGACGAAAATTAAGGAAAAAAAGGGGATAAAAATTGAAATATCGCTAAAATTCTCAGTTTTTGATGCTTTTTTTGATCAAAATGCAAGAAAATGACGAATATTATGGAAAAAAGGGGATAAAAATTGAAATTTCGCTAAAATTCTCAGTTTTCGATGCTTTTTTTGATCAAAATGCAAGAAAATGACGAAAATAAAGGAAAAAAGGGGATTAAAATTTAAATTTCGCTTAAATTCTCCGCTATCGATGCTTTTTTTGATCAAAATGCAAGTAAATGACGAAAATTAAGGAAAAAAAGGCGGTTAAAATTGAAATTTTGCTAAAATTCTCCGTTTTGGATGCTTTTTTTGATCAAAATGCAAGAAAATGACGAATATTAAGGAAAAAATGGGGATAAAAATTGAAATTTCGCTAAAATTCTCAGTTTTCGATGCTTTTTTTGATCATAATGCAAGAAAATGGCGAAAATTAAGGAAAAAAGGGGGATAAAAATCAACCGGTGATACAAAAATATGTTAAATACAAAAGTTATAGTAAATTACATTATATAAAACTTTTATAAGTAATACAATATACGTATATATCATATTTATGGAGATATTTTGAAAACCGGAAATGAGCTTTATTGAATAAAGCTCGACTTCCGGTTGACCGATTTACTCCAAAAACTAATCAACTCTGACAGCACACACCACAGTACTATATACGATGTTTGGTATTGATACGACCAATAGTTTTTACGATAGAGCGCCCACTAACACACACACACATACAGACACACACACACACACACACACACACACACACACACACACACATACACACAGACATCATTCCGAAAATAGTCAAAACGTGTTCTAGGGACCCCAAAACATGTATTTCCGTTGAAATCTCGAAGTCGAATTTTTTCATGAAAACAATACTTTCTCTATACTTCGTATATGGAGAAAGTAAAAAAGGGGTTAAAAATTGAAATTTTTCTTAAAATTCTCAGTTTTCGATGCTTTGTTTGATCAAAATGAAAGAAAATGACGAAATTTAAGGAAAAAAAAGGGGATAAAAATTGAAATTTCTCTAAATTTACCGTTTTCGAAGCTTTTTTTGATCAAAATACAAGAAAATGACGAAAATTAAGGGAAAAAAGGGGATAAATATTGAAATTTCGCTAAAATTCACCGTTTTCCATCCTTTTTTTTATCAAAATGCAAAGAAAATGACAAATTTTAAGGAAAAAAAGTGGATAAAAATGGAAATTTCGCTAAAATTCATTGTTTTCGATGATTTTTTAATCATGATGCAAGAAAATGACGAAAATTAAGGGAAAAAAGGGGATAAATATTGAAATTTCGATATAATTCACCGTTTTTGATGCTTTTTTTTATAAAAATGCTAGAAAATGACGAAAATTAAGGAAAAAAAGGGGATAAAAATTGAAATATTGCTAAAATTCTCCGTTTTCGATGCTTTTTTTAATAAAAATGCAAGTAAATGACGATACTTAAGGAAAAAAAGGGGATAAAAATTGAAATATTGCTTAAATTCTCAGTTTTCGATGCTTTTTTTTATCAAAATGCAAGAAAAGACGAAAATTAAGGAAAAAAAGGGGGTTAAAATTGAAATTTCGCTAAAATTCTCCGTTTTCGATCATTTATTTTATCAAAATGCAAGGAAATGACGAAAATTAAGGAAAAAAAGGAGATAAAAATTGAAATTTTGCGAAAATTCTCCGTTTTCGAAGCTTTTTTTGATCATAATGCAAGAAAATGGCGAAAATTAAGGAAAAAAGGGGGTTAAAATTGAAATTTCGCTAAAATTCTCCGTTTTCGATCATTATTTTGATCAAAATGCAAGGAAATGACGAAAATTAAGGAAAAAAAGGGGATAAAAATTGAAATTTATCGAAAATTCTCCGTTTTCGAAGCTTTTTTTGATCATAATGCAAGAAAATGGCGAAAATTAAGGAAAAAAGGGGGTAAATAAATAAATAAAATAAATAATAAATAAATAAAAATCGAAATTTCGCTAAAATTCTCAGTTTTCGATGCTTCTTTTGATCAAAAATCAAGAAAATGACGAAAATTAAGGAAAAAAAGGGGATAAAATTGAAATATCGCTAAAATTCTCTGTATTCGATGCTTTTTTTTATCGAAATGCAAGAAAATGACGAAAATTAAGGAAAAAAAGGGGATAAAAATTGAAATATCGTTAAAATTCTCAGTTTTCGATGCTTTTTTGATCAAAATGCAAGAAAATGACGAAAATTAAGTAAAAAAAGGGGGTTAAAATTGAAATTTCGATGCTTTTTTTGATCAAATTGCAAGAAAATTACAAAAATTAAGGAAAAAAAAAAGGGTTAAAATTGAAATTTTGCTAAAATTCTCCGTTTTCGATGCTTTTTTTGATCAAAATGCAAGAAAATGACGAAAATTTTTGGAAAAAAGGGGATAAATATTGAAATTTCGCTAAAAATTCTCCGTTTTCTATGCTTTTTTTGATCAAAATGAAAGAAAATGACGAAAATTAAGGAAAAAAAGTGGATAATAATGGAAATTTCGCTAAAATTCTCCGTTTTCGATGCTTTTTTTGATCAAATTGCAAGAAAATGACGAAAATTAAGGAATTAAAGGGGGTTAAAATTGAAGTTTCACTAAAATTCTCCGTTTTCTATGCTTTTTTTGATCAAAATGAAAGAAAATGACGAAAATTAAGGAAAAAAATGGATAATAATGGAAATTTCGCTAAAATTCTCCGTTTTCGATGCTTTTTTTGATCAAATTGCAAGAAAATGACGAAAATTAAGGGAAAAAATGGGATAAAAATTGAAATTTCGCTAAAATTCTCCATTTTCGATGCTTTTTTTGATCAAAATGCAAGAAAATGACGAAAATTAAGGAAAAAAAGGGGATAAAAATTGAAATTTCGCTAAAATTCTCCATTTTCGATGCTTTTTAGATCAAAATGCAAGAAAATGACGAAAATTAAGGAAAAAAAGGGGATAAAAAATGAAATATCGCTAAATTTCTCAGTTTTCGATGCTTTTTTGATCAAAATGCAAGAAAATGACGAAAATTAAGTAAAAAAAGGGGGTTAAAAATGAAATTTTGCTAATATTCTCCGTTTTCGATGCTTTTTTTGATCAAATTGCAAGAAAATTACAAAAATTAAGGAAAAAAAGAGGGGTTAAAATTGAAATTTTGATAAAATTCTCCGTTTTCGATGCTTTTTTTGATCAAAATGCAAGAAAATGACGAAAATTAAGGAAAAAAAGGGGATAAAAATTGAAATTTCGCTAAAATTCTCCATTTTCGATGCTTTTTAGATCAAAATGCAAGAAAATGACGAAAATTAAGGAAAAAAAGGGGATAAAAAATGAAATATCGCTAAATTTCTCAGTTTTCGATGCTTTTTTGATCAAAATGCAAGAAAATGACGAAAATTAAGTAAAAAAAGGGGGTTAAAAATGAAATTTTGCTAATATTCTCCGTTTTCGATGCTTTTTTTGATCAAATTGCAAGAAAATTACAAAAATTAAGGAAAAAAAGAGGGGTTAAAATTGAAATTTTGATAAAATTCTCCGTTTTCGATGCTTTTTTTGATTAAATTGCAAGAAAATGACGAAAATTAAGGAAAAAAAGAGGGGTTAAAATAGAAATTTCGCTAAAATTCTCCGTTTTCGATGCATTTTTTGATCAAAATGCAAGAGAATGACGAAAATTAAGAGAAAAATGGGATAAAAATTGAAATTTCGCTAATATTCTCCGTTTTCGATGTTTTTTTTTATCATAATGCAAGAAAATGACGAAAATTAAGGAAAAAAAGGGGATAAAAATTGAAATATCGCTAAAATTCTCAGTTTTTGATGCTTTTTTTGATCAAAATGCAAGAAAATGACGAATATTATGGAAAAAAGGGGATAAAAATTGAAATTTCGCTAAAATTCTCAGTTTTCGATGCTTTTTTTGATCAAAATGCAAGAAAATGACGAAAATAAAGGAAAAAAGGGGATTAAAATTTAAATTTCGCTTAAATTCTCCGCTATCGATGCTTTTTTTGATCAAAATGCAAGTAAATGACGAAAATTAAGGAAAAAAAGGCGGTTAAAATTGAAATTTTGCTAAAATTCTCCGTTTTGGATGCTTTTTTTGATCAAAATGCAAGAAAATGACGAATATTAAGGAAAAAATGGGGATAAAAATTGAAATTTCGCTAAAATTCTCAGTTTTCGATGCTTTTTTTGATCATAATGCAAGAAAATGGCGAAAATTAAGGAAAAAAGGGGGATAAAAATCAACCGGTGATACAAAAATATGTTAAATACAAAAGTTATAGTAAATTACATTATATAAAACTTTTATAAGTAATACAATATACGTATATATCATATTTATGGAGATATTTTGAAAACCGGAAATGAGCTTTATTGAATAAAGCTCGACTTCCGGTTGACCGATTTACTCCAAAAACTAATCAACTCTGACAGCACACACCACAGTACTATATACGATGTTTGGTATTGATACGACCAATAGTTTTTACGATAGAGCGCCCACTAACACACACACACATACAGACACACACACACACACACACACACACACACACACACACACACATACACACAGACATCATTCCGAAAATAGTCAAAACGTGTTCTAGGGACCCCAAAACATGTATTTCCGTTGAAATCTCGAAGTCGAATTTTTTCATGAAAACAATACTTTCTCTATACTTCGTATATGGAGAAAGTAAAAAAGGGGTTAAAAATTGAAATTTTTCTTAAAATTCTCAGTTTTCGATGCTTTGTTTGATCAAAATGAAAGAAAATGACGAAATTTAAGGAAAAAAAAGGGGATAAAAATTGAAATTTCTCTAAATTTACCGTTTTCGAAGCTTTTTTTGATCAAAATACAAGAAAATGACGAAAATTAAGGGAAAAAAGGGGATAAATATTGAAATTTCGCTAAAATTCACCGTTTTCCATCCTTTTTTTTATCAAAATGCAAAGAAAATGACAAATTTTAAGGAAAAAAAGTGGATAAAAATGGAAATTTCGCTAAAATTCATTGTTTTCGATGATTTTTTAATCATGATGCAAGAAAATGACGAAAATTAAGGGAAAAAAGGGGATAAATATTGAAATTTCGATATAATTCACCGTTTTTGATGCTTTTTTTTATAAAAATGCTAGAAAATGACGAAAATTAAGGAAAAAAAGGGGATAAAAATTGAAATATTGCTAAAATTCTCCGTTTTCGATGCTTTTTTTAATAAAAATGCAAGTAAATGACGATACTTAAGGAAAAAAAGGGGATAAAAATTGAAATATTGCTTAAATTCTCAGTTTTCGATGCTTTTTTTTATCAAAATGCAAGAAAAGACGAAAATTAAGGAAAAAAAGGGGGTTAAAATTGAAATTTCGCTAAAATTCTCCGTTTTCGATCATTTATTTTATCAAAATGCAAGGAAATGACGAAAATTAAGGAAAAAAAGGAGATAAAAATTGAAATTTTGCGAAAATTCTCCGTTTTCGAAGCTTTTTTTGATCATAATGCAAGAAAATGGCGAAAATTAAGGAAAAAAGGGGGTTAAAATTGAAATTTCGCTAAAATTCTCCGTTTTCGATCATTATTTTGATCAAAATGCAAGGAAATGACGAAAATTAAGGAAAAAAAGGGGATAAAAATTGAAATTTATCGAAAATTCTCCGTTTTCGAAGCTTTTTTTGATCATAATGCAAGAAAATGGCGAAAATTAAGGAAAAAAGGGGGTTAAAATTGAAATTTCGCTAAAATTTTCCGTTTTCGATGCTTTTTTTGATCGAAATGCAACAAAATGACGAAAATTAAGGGAAAAAAGGGGATAAATATTGAAATTTCGCTAAAATTCACCGTTTTCCATCCTTTTTTTTATCAAAATGCAAAGAAAATGACAAATTTTAAGGAAAAAAAGTGGATAAAAATGGAAATTTCGCTAAAATTCATTGTTTTCGATGATTTTTTAATCATGATGCAAGAAAATGACGAAAATTAAGGGAAAAAAGGGGATAAATATTGAAATTTCGATATAATTCACCGTTTTTGATGCTTTTTTTTATAAAAATGCTAGAAAATGACGAAAATTAAGGAAAAAAAGGGGATAAAAATTGAAATATTGCTAAAATTCTCCGTTTTCGATGCTTTTTTTAATAAAAATGCAAGTAAATGACGATACTTAAGGAAAAAAAGGGGATAAAAATTGAAATATTGCTTAAATTCTCAGTTTTCGATGCTTTTTTTTATCAAAATGCAAGAAAAGACGAAAATTAAGGAAAAAAAGGGGGTTAAAATTGAAATTTCGCTAAAATTCTCCGTTTTCGATCATTTATTTTATCAAAATGCAAGGAAATGACGAAAATTAAGGAAAAAAAGGAGATAAAAATTGAAATTTTGCGAAAATTCTCCGTTTTCGAAGCTTTTTTTGATCATAATGCAAGAAAATGGCGAAAATTAAGGAAAAAAGGGGGTTAAAATTGAAATTTCGCTAAAATTCTCCGTTTTCGATCATTATTTTGATCAAAATGCAAGGAAATGACGAAAATTAAGGAAAAAAAGGGGATAAAAATTGAAATTTATCGAAAATTCTCCGTTTTCGAAGCTTTTTTTGATCATAATGCAAGAAAATGGCGAAAATTAAGGAAAAAAGGGGGTTAAAATTGAAATTTCGCTAAAATTTTCCGTTTTCGATGCTTTTTTTGATCGAAATGCAACAAAATGACGAAAATTAAGGGAGAAAAGGGGATATATATTGAAATTTCGCTAAAATTCACCGTTATCCACGCTTTTTTTTTATCAAAATGCAAGAAAATGACGAAAATTAAGGAAAAAATCTGATGTGGCCAGCACATGACTTTCTCCATATATAAGATGTAAATACTTATCTACGACAGTAATTTCGAACTCTAAACATTATAAATAATGTTGCTCGGGACAAGCTGGATGAAAAACTATGAACCTGGACTTTCGCCCATTGAGCCCAGAGCGCCCACAAAGTACATAATCAGCAACTTCCGGTTTATCAGTATTTCAGAAATAACTCCTAAACAATCAGTGATACGAAACTATGTTTCATACAAAAGTTATAGTAAATAATATTTTCTAAAACATTTATAAATAATAGTATATACCTAAATATCATATTTATGGAGATATGTTGAAAACCGGAAATGAGCTTTGAAGAATGAAGCTCAACTTCCGGTTCACCGATTTACTCCAAAAACTAATCAACTCTAAAGACTGTAATAGAAGTACTACATATGAAATTTGGTGTTGATCCGCCAAATAGTTTTCATGTTAGAGCGCCCACAAAGTACATTATCATCTTCTTCCGGTTTATCAGTGTTTCACGAATAACTCCTAATCAACCGGTGATACAAAAATAAGTTAAATACAAAAGTTATAGTAAATTATATTATCTAAAACTTTTATAAGGAATAAAATATACGTATATATCATATTTATGGAGTGATTTTGAAAACCGGAAATGAGTTTTAATGAATAAAGCTCGACTTCCGGTTGACCGATTTACTCCAAAAACTAATCAACTCTGACAGCACACAGAACAGTACTATATATGATGTTTGGTATTGATACGACTAATAGTTTTCACGTTAGATCGCCCAATATCACACACACACATACACACACACACACTCACACACACACACACACACACACACACACACACACACACACACACACACACACATACACACAGACATCATTCCGAAAATGGTCAAAACGTGTTCTAGGGACCCCAAAACATGTATTTCCGTTGAAATCTCGGAGTCGAATTTTTTCATGAAGACAATACTTTCTCTATACTTCGTATATGGAGAAAGTAAAAAAGGGGGTAAAAATTGAAATTTCCCTAAATTTCTCCGTTTTCGATGCTTTTTTTGATCAAAATGCAAGAAAATGACGAAAATTAAGGAAAAAAAGGGGATAAAATCGAAATTTCGCTAAAATTCTCAGTTTTCGATGCTTCTTTTGATCAAAAATCAAGAAAATGACGAAAATTAAGGAAAAAAAGGGGATAAAATTGAAATATCGCTAAAACTCTCTGTATTCGATGCTTTTTTTTATCGAAATGCAAGAAAATGACGAAAATTAAGGAAAAAAAGGGGATAAAAATTGAAATATCGTTAAAATTCTCAGTTTTCGATGCTTTTTTGATCAAAATGCAAGAAAATGACGAAAATTAAGTAAAAAAAGGGGGTTAAAATTGAAATTTCGCTAATATTCTCCGTTTTCGATGCTTTTTTTGATCAAATTGCAAGAAAATTACAAAAATTAAGGAAAAAAAGAGGGGTTAAAATTGAAATTTTGCTAAAATTCTCCGTTTTCGATGCTTTTTTTGATGAAAATGCAAGAAAATGACGAAAATTTTTGGAAAAAAGGATATAAATATTGAAATTTCGCTAAAAATTCTCCGTTTTCGATGCATTTTTTGATCAAAATGCAAGAAAATGACGATTATTAAGGGGAGAAAGGGGATAAAAATTGAAATTTCACTAAAATTCTCCGTTTTCCATGCATTTTTTGATCGAAATGCAAGAAAATGACGAAAATTAAGGAAAACAATGGGAAAAAAATTGAAATTTTAGCTAAAATTCTCCGATTTCGATGCTTTTTTTGATCATAATGCAAGAAAATGACGAATATTAATTGGGAAAAAAGGGGATAAATATTGAAATTTCGCTAAAATTCTCCGTTTTCGATGCTTTTATTGATCAAAATGCAAGAAAATGACGAAAATTTAGGGAAAAAAGGGGATAAATATTGAAATTTCGCTAAAATTCTCCGTTTTCGATGCTTTTTTTGATCAAAACGCAAGAAAATGACGAAAATTAAGGAAAAAAAGGGGATAAAAATTGAAATATCGTAAAAATTCTCAGGTTTCGATGCTTTTTTTGATCAAAATGCAAGAAATAGACGAAAATTAAGGAAAAAAAGGGGATAAAAATTGAAATTTCGCTAAAATTCTCAGTTTTCGATATTTTTTTTGATCAAAATATAAGAAAATGACGAAAAATAAGGAATAAAAGAGGGGTTAAAATTGAAATTTCGCTTAAATTCTCCGTTATCGATGCTTTTTTTGATCAAAATGAAAGAAAATATCGAAAATTAAGGAAAAAAAGTGGATAATAATGGAAATTTCGCTAAAATTATCCGTTTTCGATGCTTTTCTGATCAAAATGAAAGAAAATGACGAACATTATGGGAAAAAATGGGATAAAAATTGAAATTTCGCTAAAATTCTCCGTATTCCATGCATTTTTAGATCAAAATGCAAGAGAATGACGAAAATTAAGAGAAAAATGGGATAAAAATTGAAATTTCGCTAAAATTCTCAGTTTTCGATGTTTTTTTTATCATAATGCAAGAAAATGACGAAAATTAAGGAAAAAAAGGGGATAAAAATTGAAATATCGCTAAAATTCTCAGTTTTCGATGCTTTTTTTGATCAAAATGCAAGAAAATGACGAATTTTATTGAAAAAAGGGGATAAAAATTGAAATTTCGCTAAAATTCTCAGTTTTCGATGCTTTTTTTGATCAAAATGCAAGAAAATGACGAAAATAAAGGAAAAAAAGGGGATTAAAATTTAAATTTCGCTTAAATTCTCCGCTATCGATGATTTTTTTTATCAAAATGCAAGTAAATGACGAAAATTAAGGAAAAAAAGGCGGTTAAAATTGAAATTTCGCTAAAATTCTCCGTTTTGGATGCTTTTTTTGATCAAAATGCAAGAAAATGACGAATATTAAGGAAAAAAAGGGGATAAAAATTGAAATTTCGCTAAAATTCTCAGTTTTCGATGCATTTTTTGATCAAAATGCAAGAAAATGACGACAATAAAGGAAAAAAAGGGGATTAAAATTTAAATTTCGCTTAAATTCTCCGCTATCGATGCTTTTTTTTATCAAAATGCAATTAAATGACGAAAATTAAGGAAAAAAAGGCGGTTAAAATTGAAATATCGCTAAAATTCTCCGTTTTGGATGCTTTTTTTGATCAAAATGCAAGAAAATGACGAAAATTAAGGGAAAAAAGGGGATAAATATTGAAATTTCGCTAAAATTCTCCGTTTTCGATGCTTTTTTTGATCAAATTGCAAGAAAATTACGAAAATTAAGGAAAAAAAGAGGGGTTAAAATTGAAATTTTGCTAAAATTCTCCGTTATCAATGGTTTTTTTGTTCAAAATGCAAGAAAATGACGAAAATTAAGGAAAAAAAAGGGGGTAAAAATTGAAATTTCCCTAAATTTCTCCGATTTCGATGCTTTTTTTGATCAAAATGCAAGAAAATGACGAAAATTAAGGAAAAAAAGGGGATAAAAATCGAAATTTCGCTAAAATTCTCAGTTTTCGATGCTTCTTTTGATCAAAAATCAAGAAAATGACGAAAATTAAGGAAAAAAAGGGGATAAAATTGAAATATCGCTAAAATTCTCTGTATTCGATGCTTTTTTTTATCGAAATGCAAGAAAATGACGAAAATTAAGGAAAAAAAGGGGATAAAAAATTAAATATCGTTAAAATTCTCAGTTTTCGATGCTTTTTTGATCAAAATGCAATAAAATGACGAAAATTAAGTAAAAAAAGGGGGTTAAAATTGAAATTTCGCTAATATTCTCCGTTTTCGATGCTTTTTTTGATCAAATTGCAAGAAAATTACAAAAATTAAGGAAAAAAAGAGGGGTTAAAATTGAAATTTTGCTAAAATTCTCCGTTTTCGATGCTTTTTTTGATCAAAATGCAAGAAAATGACGAAAATTTTTGGAAAAAAGGGGATAAATATTGATATTTCGCTAAAAATTCTCCGTTTTCTATGCTTTTTTTGATCAAATTGAAAGAAAATGACGAAAATTAAGGAAAAAAAGTGGATAATAATGGAAATTTCGCTAAAATTCTCCGTTTTCGATGCTTTTTTAGATCAAAATGCAAGAAAATGACGAACATTAAGGGAAAAAATGGGATAAAAATTGAAATTTCGCTAAAATTCTCCGTATTCCATGCTTTTTTTGATCAAAATGCAAGAAAATGACGAAAATTAAGAGAAAAAGGGGATAAAAATTGAAATTTCGCTAAAATTCTCCGTTTTCGATGTTTTTTTTTTTATCAAAATGCAAGAAAATGACGAAAATTAAGGAAACAAAGGGGATAAAAATTGAAATTTCGCTAAAATTCTCCATTTTCGATGCTTTTTTTGATCAAAATGCAAGTAAATGACGAAATTAAGGAAAAAAAGGGGATAAAAATTGAAATTTCGCTAAAATTCTCCATTTTCGATGCTTTTTTAGATCAAAATGCAAGAAAATGACGAAAATTAAGGGAAGAAAGGGGATAAAAATTGAGATTTCGCTAAAATTCTCAGTTTTCGATGCTTTTTTTGATCAAAATGCAAGAAAATAACGAAAATTATTGAAAAAAAGGTGATAAAAATTGAAATTTCGCTAAAATTCTCAGTTTTCGATGGTTTTTTGTTCAAAATGCAAGAAAATGACGAAAATTAAGGAAAAAAAAGGGGGTAAAAATTGAAATTTCCCTAAATTTCTCCGTTTTCGATGCTTTTTTTGATCAAAATGCAAGAAAATGACGAAAATTAAGGAAAAAAAGGGGATAAAAATCGAAATTTCGCTAAAATTCTCAGTTTTCGATGCTTCTTTTGATCAAAAATCAAGAAAATGACGAAAATTAAGGAAAAAAAGGGGGTTTAAATTGAAATTTCGCTAAAATTCTCCGTTATCGATGCTTTTTTTGATCAAATTGCAAGAAAATTACGAAAATTAAGGAAAAAAAGAGGGGTTAAAATTGAAATTTTGCTAAAATTCTCCGTTTTCGATGCTTTTATTGATCAAAATGCAAGAAAATGACGAATATTAATTGGGAAAAAAGGGGATAAATATTGAAATTTCGCTAAAATTCTCCGTTATCGATGCTTTTTTTGATCAAAATGCAAGAAAATGACGAAAATTAAGGAAAAAAAGGGGGTTTAAATTGAAATTTCGCTAAAATTCTCCGTTATCGATGCTTTTTTTGATCAAATTGCAAGAAAATTACGAAAATTAAGGAAAAAAAGAGGGGTTAAAATTGAAATTTTGCTAAAATTCTCCGTTTTCGATGCTTTTATTGATCAAAATGCAAGAAAATGACGAAAATTTAGGGAAAAAGGGGATAAATATTGAAATTTCGCTAAAATTCTCCGTTTTCGATGCTTTTTTTGATCAAAACGCAAGAAAATGACGAAGATTAAGGAAAAAAAGGGGATAAAAATTGAAATATCGTAAAAATTCTCAGGTTTCGATGCTTTTTTTGATCAAAATGCAAGAAATAGACGAAAATTAAGGAAAAAAAGGGGATATAAATTGAAATTTCGCTAAAATTCTCAGTTTTCGATATTTTTTTTGATCAAAATATAAGAAAATGACGAAAACTAAGGAATTAAAGAGGGGTTAAAATTGAAATTTCGCTTAAATTCTCCGTTATCGATGCTTTTTTTGATCAAAATGAAAGAAAATATCGAAAATTAAGGAAAAAAAGTGGATAATAATGGAAATTTCGCTAAAATTATCCGTTTTCGATGCTTTTCTGATCAAAATGAAAGAAAATGACGAACATTAAGGGAAAAAATGGGATAAAAATTGAAATTTCGCTAAAATTCTCCGTATTCCATGCATTTTTAGATCAAAATGCAAGAGAATGACGAAAATTAAGAGAAAAATGGGATAAAAATTGAAATTTTGCTAATATTCTCCGTTTTCGATGTTTTTTTTTATCATAATGCAAGAAAATGACGAAAATTAAGGAAAAAAAGGGGATAAAAATTGAAATATCGCTAAAATTCTCAGTTTTCGATGCTTTTTTTGATCAAAATGCAAGAAAATGACGAATATTATGGAAAAAAGGGGATAAAAATTGAAATTTCGCTAAAATTCTCAGTTTTCGATGCTTTTTTTGATCAAAATGCAAGAAAATGACGAAAATAAAGGAAAAAAAGGGGATTAAAATTTAAATTTCGCTTAAATTCTCCGCTATCGATGCTTTTTTTTATCAAAATGCAAGTAAATGACGAAAATTAAGGAAAAGAAGGCGGTTAAAATTGAAATATCGCTAAAATTCTCCGTTTTCGATGCTTTTATTGATCAAAATGCAAGAAAATGACGAAAATTTAGGGAAAAAGGGGATAAATATTGAAATTTCGCTAAAATTCTCCGTTTTCGATGCTTTTTTTGATCAAAACGCAAGAAAATGACGAAGATTAAGGAAAAAAAGGGGATAAAAATTGAAATATCGTAAAAATTCTCAGGTTTCGATGCTTTTTTTGATCAAAATGCAAGAAATAGACGAAAATTAAGGAAAAAAGGGGATAAAAATTGAAATTTCGCTAAAATTCTCAGTTTTCGATATTTTTTTTGATCAAAATATAAGAAAATGACGAAAACTAAGGAATTAAAGAGGGGTTAAAATTGAAATTTCGCTTAAATTCTCCGTTATCGATGCTTTTTTTGATCAAAATGAAAGAAAATATCGAAAATTAAGGAAAAAAAGTGGATAATAATGGAAATTTCGCTAAAATTATCCGTTTTCGATGCTTTTCTGATCAAAATGAAAGAAAATGACGAACATTAAGGGAAAAAATGGGATAAAAATTGAAATTTCGCTAAAATTCTCCGTATTTCATGCATTTTTAGATCAAAATGCAAGAGAATGACGAAAATTAAGAGAAAAATGGGATAAAAATTGAAATTTTGCTAATATTCTCCGTTTTCGATGTTTTTTTTTATCATAATGCAAGAAAATGACGAAAATTAAGGAAAAAAAGGGGATAAAAATTGAAATATCGCTAAAATTCTCAGTTTTCGATGCTTTTTTTGATCAAAATGCAAGAAAATGACGAATATTATGGAAAAAAGGGGATAAAAATTGAAATTTCGCTAAAATTCTCAGTTTTCGATGCTTTTTTTGATCAAAATGCTAGAAAATGACGAAAATAAAGGAAAAAAAGGGGATTAAAATTTAAATTTCGCTTAAATTCTCCGCTATCGATGCTTTTTTTGATCAAAATGCAAGTAAATGACGAAAATTAAGGAAAAAAAGGCGGTTAAAATTGAAATTTTGCTAAAATTCTCTGTTTTGGATGCTTTTTTTGATCAAAATGCAAGAAAATGACGAATATTAAGGAAAAAAAGGGGATAAAAATTGAAATTTCGCTAAAATTCTCAGTTTTCGATGCTTTTTTTGATCAAAATGCAAGAAAATGACGACAATAAAGGAAAAAAAGGGGATTAAAATTTAAATTTCGCTTAAATTCTCCGCTATCGATGCTTTTTTTTATCAAAATGCAAGTAAATGACGAAAATTAAGGAAAAGAAGGCGGTTAAAATTGAAATATCGCTAAAATTCTCCGTTTTGGATGCTTTTTTTGATCAAAATGCAAGAAAATGACGAAAATTAAGGGAAAAAAGGGGATAAATATTGAAATTTCGTTAAAATTCTCCGTTTTCGATGCTTTTTTTGATCAAATTGCAAGAAAATTACGAAAATTAAGGAAAAAAAGAGGGGTTAAAATTGAAATTTTGCTAAAATTCTCCGTTATCAATGCTTTTTTTGATCAAGATGCAAGAAAATGACGAAAATTATGGAAAAAAAGGGGGTAAAAATTGAAATTTCCCTAAATATCTCCGTTTTCGATGCTTTTTTTGATCAAAATGCAAGAAAATGACGAAAATTAAGGAAAAAAAGGGGATAAAAATCGAAATTTCGCTAAAATTCTCAGTTTTCGATGCTTCTTTTGATCAAAAATCAAGAAAATGACGAAAATTAAGGAAAAAAAGGGGATAAAATTGAAATATCGCTAAAATTCTCTGTATTCGATGCTTTTTTTTATCGAAATGCAAGAAAATGACGAAAATTAAGGAAAAAAAGGGGATAAAAATTGAAATATCGTTAAAATTCTCAGTTTTCGATGCTTTTTTGATCAAAATGCAAGAAAATGACGAAAATTAAGTAAAAAAAGGGGGTTAAAATTGAAATTTCGCTAATATTCTCCGTTTTCGATGCTTTTTTTGATCAAATTGCAAGAAAATTACAAAAATTAAGGAAAAAAAAAAGGGTTAAAATTGAAATTTTGCTAAAATTCTCCGTTTTCGATGCTTTTTTTGATCAAAATGCAAGAAAATGACGAAAATTTTTGGAAAAAAGGGGATAAATATTGAAATTTCGCTAAAAATTCTCCGTTTTCTATGCTTTTTTTGATCAAAATGAAAGAAAATGACGAAAATTAAGGAAAAAAAGTGGATAATAATGGAAATTTCGCTAAAATTCTCCGTTTTCGATGCTTTTTTTGATTAAATTGCAAGAAAATGACGAAAATTAAGGAATTAAAGGGGGTTAAAATAGAAATTTCGCTAAAATTCTCCGTTTTCGATGCATTTTTTGATCAAAATGCAAGAGAATGACGAAAATTAAGAGAAAAATGGGATAAAAATTGAAATTTCGCTAATATTCTCCGTTTTCGATGTTTTTTTTTATCATAATGCAAGAAAATGACGAAAATTAAGGAAAAAAAGGGGATAAAAATTGAAATATCGCTAAAATTCTCAGTTTTTGATGCTTTTTTTGATCAAAATGCAAGAAAATGACGAATATTATGGAAAAAAGGGGATAAAAATTGAAATTTCGCTAAAATTCTCAGTTTTCGATGCTTTTTTTGATCAAAATGCAAGAAAATGACGAAAATAAAGGAAAAAAGGGGATTAAAATTTAAATTTCGCTTAAATTCTCCGCTATCGATGCTTTTTTTGATCAAAATGCAAGTAAATGACGAAAATTAAGGAAAAAAAGGCGGTTAAAATTGAAATTTTGCTAAAATTCTCCGTTTTGGATGCTTTTTTTGATCAAAATGCAAGAAAATGACGAATATTAAGGAAAAAATGGGGATAAAAATTGAAATTTCGCTAAAATTCTCAGTTTTCGATGCTTTTTTTGATCATAATGCAAGAAAATGGCGAAAATTAAGGAAAAAAGGGGGATAAAAATCAACCGGTGATACAAAAATATGTTAAATACAAAAGTTATAGTAAATTACATTATATAAAACTTTTATAAGTAATACAATATACGTATATATCATATTTATGGAGATATTTTGAAAACCGGAAATGAGCTTTATTGAATAAAGCTCGACTTCCGGTTGACCGATTTACTCCAAAAACTAATCAACTCTGACAGCACACACCACAGTACTATATACGATGTTTGGTATTGATACGACCAATAGTTTTTACGATAGAGCGCCCACTAACACACACACACATACAGACACACACACACACACACACACACACACACACACACACACACATACACACAGACATCATTCCGAAAATAGTCAAAACGTGTTCTAGGGACCCCAAAACATGTATTTCCGTTGAAATCTCGAAGTCGAATTTTTTCATGAAAACAATACTTTCTCTATACTTCGTATATGGAGAAAGTAAAAAAGGGGTTAAAAATTGAAATTTTTCTTAAAATTCTCAGTTTTCGATGCTTTGTTTGATCAAAATGAAAGAAAATGACGAAATTTAAGGAAAAAATCTGATGTGGCCAGCACATGACTTTCTCCATATATATAAGATGTAAATATTTATCTACCGCAATAATTTCGAACTCTATATTCCATCTAAACTTGGAATTTGAGTAATTAATATTATATATTATCTTTGATGCCAAAAACATGATAAATAATTTTTACGGGACATGATCGATGAAAAACGATGAAATTGGCCTTTCGCCCATAGAGCCCAGAGCGCCCACAAAGTACATAATCAGCAACTTCGGGTTTATCAGTATTTCATGAATAACTCCTACACAATCAGTGATACAAAAATATGTTTCAAACAAAAGTTATAGTACATTACATTTTCTAAAACTTTTACAAATAACAGTATATACTTAAATACCATATTTATGGAGATATTTTGAAAACCGGAAATGAGCTTTGAAGAATTAAGCTCAACTTCCGGTTAACCGATTCACTCCAAAAACTAATCAACTCTAACGACACAAACCAAAATACTATATATGAAATTTGGTGTTGATCCGACAAATAGTTTTCATGTTAGAGCGCCCACAAAGTACATAATCATCTTCTTCCGGTTTATCAGTATTTCACGAATAACTCCTAATCAACCGGTTATACAAAAATATGTTAAATACAAAAGTTATAGTAAATTATATTATCTAAAACTTTTATAAGGAATACAATAAACCAATATATCATATTTATGGATATATTTTGAAAACCAGAAATGAGCTTTACACAACGTACATAATCAGCAACTTCCGGTTTATCAGTATTTCATGGATAACTCCTACACAATCAGTGATGCAAAAATATGTTTCGTACAAAAGTTATAGTAAAATATATTTTCTACAACATTTATAAATAATAGTATATACCTAAATATCATATTAATGGAGATATTTTGAAAACCGGAAATGAGCTTTGAAGAATGAAGCTCGACTTCCGGTCAGCCGATTTACTCCAAAAACTAATCAACTCTAACGACTGGAATAAAAGTACTATGTATGAAATTTGGTGTTGATCCGACAAATAGTTTTGATGTTAGAGCGCCCACAAAGTACATAATCATCTTCTACCGGTTTATCAGTATTTCACGAATAACTCCTAATGAACCGGTGATACAAAAATATGTTAAATACAAAAGTTATAGTAAATTATACTATCTAAAACTTTTATAAGTAATACAATAGACGTATATATCATATTTATGGAGATATTTTGAAAACCGGAAATGAGCTTTAATGAATAAAGCTCGACTTCCGGTTAACGGATTTACTCCAAAAACTAATCAACTCTGACAGCACACACAACAGTACTATATATGAAGTTTGGTATTGATACAACTTTTAGTTTTCGAGTTAGAACGCCTATTATCACACACACACATACACACACACACACTCACACACACACACACACACACACACACACACACACATACACACAGACATCATTCAGAAAATGGTCAAAACGTGTTCTAGGGACCCCAAAACGTGTATTTCCGTTGAAATCTCGAAGTCGAATTTTTTCATGAAAACAATACTTTCTCTATACTTCGTATATGGAGAAAGTAAAAAAAGGGGATAAAAATTGAAATTTCTCTAAATTTACCGTTTTCGAAGCTTTTTTTGATCAAAATACAAGAAAATGACGAAAATTAAGGGAAAAAAGGGGATAAATATTGAAATTTCGCTAAAATTCACCGTTTTCCATCCTTTTTTTTATCAAAATGCAAAGAAAATGACAAATTTTAAGGAAAAAAAGTGGATAAAAATGGAAATTTCGCTAAAATTCATTGTTTTCGATGATTTTTTAATCATGATGCAAGAAAATGACGAAAATTAAGGGAAAAAAGGGGATAAATATTGAAATTTCGATATAATTCACCGTTTTTGATGCTTTTTTTTATAAAAATGCTAGAAAATGACGAAAATTAAGGAAAAAAAGGGGATAAAAATTGAAATATTGCTAAAATTCTCCGTTTTCGATGCTTTTTTTAATAAAAATGCAAGTAAATGACGATACTTAAGGAAAAAAAGGGGATATAAATTGAAATATTGCTTAAATTCTCAGTTTTCGATGCTTTTTTTTATCAAAATGCAAGAAAAGACGAAAATTAAGGAAAAAAAGGGGGTTAAAATTGAAATTTCGCTAAAATTCTCCGTTTTCGATCATTTATTTTATCAAAATGCAAGGAAATGACGAAAATTAAGGAAAAAAAGGAGATAAAAATTGAAATTTTGCGAAAATTCTCCGTTTTCGAAGCTTTTTTTGATCATAATGCAAGAAAATGGCGAAAATTAAGGAAAAAAGGGGGTTAAAATTGAAATTTCGCTAAAATTCTCCGTTTTCGATCATTATTTTGATCAAAATGCAAGGAAATGACGAAAATTAAGGAAAAAAAGGGGATAAAAATTGAAATTTATCGAAAATTCTCCGTTTTCGAAGCTTTTTTTGATCATAATGCAAGAAAATGGCGAAAATTAAGGAAAAAAGGGGGTAAATAAATAAATAAAATAAATAATAAATAAATAAAAATCGAAATTTCGCTAAAATTCTCAGTTTTCGATGCTTCTTTTGATCAAAAATCAAGAAAATGACGAAAATTAAGGAAAAAAAGGGGATAAAATTGAAATATCGCTAAAATTCTCTGTATTCGATGCTTTTTTTTATCGAAATGCAAGAAAATGACGAAAATTAAGGAAAAAAAGGGGATAAAAATTGAAATATCGTTAAAATTCTCAGTTTTCGATGCTTTTTTGATCAAAATGCAAGAAAATGACGAAAATTAAGTAAAAAAAGGGGGTTAAAATTGAAATTTCGATGCTTTTTTTGATCAAATTGCAAGAAAATTACAAAAATTAAGGAAAAAAAAAAGGGTTAAAATTGAAATTTTGCTAAAATTCTCCGTTTTCGATGCTTTTTTTGATCAAAATGCAAGAAAATGACGAAAATTTTTGGAAAAAAGGGGATAAATATTGAAATTTCGCTAAAAATTCTCCGTTTTCTATGCTTTTTTTGATCAAAATGAAAGAAAATGACGAAAATTAAGGAAAAAAAGTGGATAATAATGGAAATTTCGCTAAAATTCTCCGTTTTCGATGCTTTTTTTGATCAAATTGCAAGAAAATGACGAAAATTAAGGAATTAAAGGGGGTTAAAATTGAAGTTTCACTAAAATTCTCCGTTTTCTATGCTTTTTTTGATCAAAATGAAAGAAAATGACGAAAATTAAGGAAAAAAATGGATAATAATGGAAATTTCGCTAAAATTCTCCGTTTTCGATGCTTTTTTTGATCAAATTGCAAGAAAATGACGAAAATTAAGGGAAAAAATGGGATAAAAATTGAAATTTCGCTAAAATTCTCCATTTTCGATGCTTTTTTTGATCAAAATGCAAGAAAATGACGAAAATTAAGGAAAAAAAGGGGATAAAAATTGAAATTTCGCTAAAATTCTCCATTTTCGATGCTTTTTAGATCAAAATGCAAGAAAATGACGAAAATTAAGGAAAAAAAGGGGATAAAAAATGAAATATCGCTAAATTTCTCAGTTTTCGATGCTTTTTTGATCAAAATGCAAGAAAATGACGAAAATTAAGTAAAAAAAGGGGGTTAAAAATGAAATTTTGCTAATATTCTCCGTTTTCGATGCTTTTTTTGATCAAATTGCAAGAAAATTACAAAAATTAAGGAAAAAAAGAGGGGTTAAAATTGAAATTTTGATAAAATTCTCCGTTTTCGATGCTTTTTTTGATCAAAATGCAAGAAAATGACGAAAATTAAGGAAAAAAAGGGGATAAAAATTGAAATTTCGCTAAAATTCTCCATTTTCGATGCTTTTTAGATCAAAATGCAAGAAAATGACGAAAATTAAGGAAAAAAAGGGGATAAAAAATGAAATATCGCTAAATTTCTCAGTTTTCGATGCTTTTTTGATCAAAATGCAAGAAAATGACGAAAATTAAGTAAAAAAAGGGGGTTAAAAATGAAATTTTGCTAATATTCTCCGTTTTCGATGCTTTTTTTGATCAAATTGCAAGAAAATTACAAAAATTAAGGAAAAAAAGAGGGGTTAAAATTGAAATTTTGATAAAATTCTCCGTTTTCGATGCTTTTTTTGATTAAATTGCAAGAAAATGACGAAAATTAAGGAAAAAAAGAGGGGTTAAAATAGAAATTTCGCTAAAATTCTCCGTTTTCGATGCATTTTTTGATCAAAATGCAAGAGAATGACGAAAATTAAGAGAAAAATGGGATAAAAATTGAAATTTCGCTAATATTCTCCGTTTTCGATGTTTTTTTTTATCATAATGCAAGAAAATGACGAAAATTAAGGAAAAAAAGGGGATAAAAATTGAAATATCGCTAAAATTCTCAGTTTTTGATGCTTTTTTTGATCAAAATGCAAGAAAATGACGAATATTATGGAAAAAAGGGGATAAAAATTGAAATTTCGCTAAAATTCTCAGTTTTCGATGCTTTTTTTGATCAAAATGCAAGAAAATGACGAAAATAAAGGAAAAAAGGGGATTAAAATTTAAATTTCGCTTAAATTCTCCGCTATCGATGCTTTTTTTGATCAAAATGCAAGTAAATGACGAAAATTAAGGAAAAAAAGGCGGTTAAAATTGAAATTTTGCTAAAATTCTCCGTTTTGGATGCTTTTTTTGATCAAAATGCAAGAAAATGACGAATATTAAGGAAAAAATGGGGATAAAAATTGAAATTTCGCTAAAATTCTCAGTTTTCGATGCTTTTTTTGATCATAATGCAAGAAAATGGCGAAAATTAAGGAAAAAAGGGGGATAAAAATCAACCGGTGATACAAAAATATGTTAAATACAAAAGTTATAGTAAATTACATTATATAAAACTTTTATAAGTAATACAATATACGTATATATCATATTTATGGAGATATTTTGAAAACCGGAAATGAGCTTTATTGAATAAAGCTCGACTTCCGGTTGACCGATTTACTCCAAAAACTAATCAACTCTGACAGCACACACCACAGTACTATATACGATGTTTGGTATTGATACGACCAATAGTTTTTACGATAGAGCGCCCACTAACACACACACACATACAGACACACACACACACACACACACACACACACACACACACACACATACACACAGACATCATTCCGAAAATAGTCAAAACGTGTTCTAGGGACCCCAAAACATGTATTTCCGTTGAAATCTCGAAGTCGAATTTTTTCATGAAAACAATACTTTCTCTATACTTCGTATATGGAGAAAGTAAAAAAGGGGTTAAAAATTGAAATTTTTCTTAAAATTCTCAGTTTTCGATGCTTTGTTTGATCAAAATGAAAGAAAATGACGAAATTTAAGGAAAAAAAAGGGGATAAAAATTGAAATTTCTCTAAATTTACCGTTTTCGAAGCTTTTTTTGATCAAAATACAAGAAAATGACGAAAATTAAGGGAAAAAAGGGGATAAATATTGAAATTTCGCTAAAATTCACCGTTTTCCATCCTTTTTTTTATCAAAATGCAAAGAAAATGACAAATTTTAAGGAAAAAAAGTGGATAAAAATGGAAATTTCGCTAAAATTCATTGTTTTCGATGATTTTTTAATCATGATGCAAGAAAATGACGAAAATTAAGGGAAAAAAGGGGATAAATATTGAAATTTCGATATAATTCACCGTTTTTGATGCTTTTTTTTATAAAAATGCTAGAAAATGACGAAAATTAAGGAAAAAAAGGGGATAAAAATTGAAATATTGCTAAAATTCTCCGTTTTCGATGCTTTTTTTAATAAAAATGCAAGTAAATGACGATACTTAAGGAAAAAAAGGGGATAAAAATTGAAATATTGCTTAAATTCTCAGTTTTCGATGCTTTTTTTTATCAAAATGCAAGAAAAGACGAAAATTAAGGAAAAAAAGGGGGTTAAAATTGAAATTTCGCTAAAATTCTCCGTTTTCGATCATTTATTTTATCAAAATGCAAGGAAATGACGAAAATTAAGGAAAAAAAGGAGATAAAAATTGAAATTTTGCGAAAATTCTCCGTTTTCGAAGCTTTTTTTGATCATAATGCAAGAAAATGGCGAAAATTAAGGAAAAAAGGGGGTTAAAATTGAAATTTCGCTAAAATTCTCCGTTTTCGATCATTATTTTGATCAAAATGCAAGGAAATGACGAAAATTAAGGAAAAAAAGGGGATAAAAATTGAAATTTATCGAAAATTCTCCGTTTTCGAAGCTTTTTTTGATCATAATGCAAGAAAATGGCGAAAATTAAGGAAAAAAGGGGGTTAAAATTGAAATTTCGCTAAAATTTTCCGTTTTCGATGCTTTTTTTGATCGAAATGCAACAAAATGACGAAAATTAAGGGAAAAAAGGGGATAAATATTGAAATTTCGCTAAAATTCACCGTTTTCCATCCTTTTTTTTATCAAAATGCAAAGAAAATGACAAATTTTAAGGAAAAAAAGTGGATAAAAATGGAAATTTCGCTAAAATTCATTGTTTTCGATGATTTTTTAATCATGATGCAAGAAAATGACGAAAATTAAGGGAAAAAAGGGGATAAATATTGAAATTTCGATATAATTCACCGTTTTTGATGCTTTTTTTTATAAAAATGCTAGAAAATGACGAAAATTAAGGAAAAAAAGGGGATAAAAATTGAAATATTGCTAAAATTCTCCGTTTTCGATGCTTTTTTTAATAAAAATGCAAGTAAATGACGATACTTAAGGAAAAAAAGGGGATAAAAATTGAAATATTGCTTAAATTCTCAGTTTTCGATGCTTTTTTTTATCAAAATGCAAGAAAAGACGAAAATTAAGGAAAAAAAGGGGGTTAAAATTGAAATTTCGCTAAAATTCTCCGTTTTCGATCATTTATTTTATCAAAATGCAAGGAAATGACGAAAATTAAGGAAAAAAAGGAGATAAAAATTGAAATTTTGCGAAAATTCTCCGTTTTCGAAGCTTTTTTTGATCATAATGCAAGAAAATGGCGAAAATTAAGGAAAAAAGGGGGTTAAAATTGAAATTTCGCTAAAATTCTCCGTTTTCGATCATTATTTTGATCAAAATGCAAGGAAATGACGAAAATTAAGGAAAAAAAGGGGATAAAAATTGAAATTTATCGAAAATTCTCCGTTTTCGAAGCTTTTTTTGATCATAATGCAAGAAAATGGCGAAAATTAAGGAAAAAAGGGGGTTAAAATTGAAATTTCGCTAAAATTTTCCGTTTTCGATGCTTTTTTTGATCGAAATGCAACAAAATGACGAAAATTAAGGGAGAAAAGGGGATATATATTGAAATTTCGCTAAAATTCACCGTTATCCACGCTTTTTTTTTATCAAAATGCAAGAAAATGACGAAAATTAAGGAAAAAATCTGATGTGGCCAGCACATGACTTTCTCCATATATAAGATGTAAATACTTATCTACGACAGTAATTTCGAACTCTAAACATTATAAATAATGTTGCTCGGGACAAGCTGGATGAAAAACTATGAACCTGGACTTTCGCCCATTGAGCCCAGAGCGCCCACAAAGTACATAATCAGCAACTTCCGGTTTATCAGTATTTCAGAAATAACTCCTAAACAATCAGTGATACGAAACTATGTTTCATACAAAAGTTATAGTAAATAATATTTTCTAAAACATTTATAAATAATAGTATATACCTAAATATCATATTTATGGAGATATGTTGAAAACCGGAAATGAGCTTTGAAGAATGAAGCTCAACTTCCGGTTCACCGATTTACTCCAAAAACTAATCAACTCTAAAGACTGTAATAGAAGTACTACATATGAAATTTGGTGTTGATCCGCCAAATAGTTTTCATGTTAGAGCGCCCACAAAGTACATTATCATCTTCTTCCGGTTTATCAGTGTTTCACGAATAACTCCTAATCAACCGGTGATACAAAAATAAGTTAAATACAAAAGTTATAGTAAATTATATTATCTAAAACTTTTATAAGGAATAAAATATACGTATATATCATATTTATGGAGTGATTTTGAAAACCGGAAATGAGTTTTAATGAATAAAGCTCGACTTCCGGTTGACCGATTTACTCCAAAAACTAATCAACTCTGACAGCACACAGAACAGTACTATATATGATGTTTGGTATTGATACGACTAATAGTTTTCACGTTAGATCGCCCAATATCACACACACACATACACACACACACACTCACACACACACACACACACACACACACACACACACACACACACACACACACACATACACACAGACATCATTCCGAAAATGGTCAAAACGTGTTCTAGGGACCCCAAAACATGTATTTCCGTTGAAATCTCGGAGTCGAATTTTTTCATGAAGACAATACTTTCTCTATACTTCGTATATGGAGAAAGTAAAAAAGGGGGTAAAAATTGAAATTTCCCTAAATTTCTCCGTTTTCGATGCTTTTTTTGATCAAAATGCAAGAAAATGACGAAAATTAAGGAAAAAAAGGGGATAAAATCGAAATTTCGCTAAAATTCTCAGTTTTCGATGCTTCTTTTGATCAAAAATCAAGAAAATGACGAAAATTAAGGAAAAAAAGGGGATAAAATTGAAATATCGCTAAAACTCTCTGTATTCGATGCTTTTTTTTATCGAAATGCAAGAAAATGACGAAAATTAAGGAAAAAAAGGGGATAAAAATTGAAATATCGTTAAAATTCTCAGTTTTCGATGCTTTTTTGATCAAAATGCAAGAAAATGACGAAAATTAAGTAAAAAAAGGGGGTTAAAATTGAAATTTCGCTAATATTCTCCGTTTTCGATGCTTTTTTTGATCAAATTGCAAGAAAATTACAAAAATTAAGGAAAAAAAGAGGGGTTAAAATTGAAATTTTGCTAAAATTCTCCGTTTTCGATGCTTTTTTTGATGAAAATGCAAGAAAATGACGAAAATTTTTGGAAAAAAGGATATAAATATTGAAATTTCGCTAAAAATTCTCCGTTTTCGATGCATTTTTTGATCAAAATGCAAGAAAATGACGATTATTAAGGGGAGAAAGGGGATAAAAATTGAAATTTCACTAAAATTCTCCGTTTTCCATGCATTTTTTGATCGAAATGCAAGAAAATGACGAAAATTAAGGAAAACAATGGGAAAAAAATTGAAATTTTAGCTAAAATTCTCCGATTTCGATGCTTTTTTTGATCATAATGCAAGAAAATGACGAATATTAATTGGGAAAAAAGGGGATAAATATTGAAATTTCGCTAAAATTCTCCGTTTTCGATGCTTTTATTGATCAAAATGCAAGAAAATGACGAAAATTTAGGGAAAAAAGGGGATAAATATTGAAATTTCGCTAAAATTCTCCGTTTTCGATGCTTTTTTTGATCAAAACGCAAGAAAATGACGAAAATTAAGGAAAAAAAGGGGATAAAAATTGAAATATCGTAAAAATTCTCAGGTTTCGATGCTTTTTTTGATCAAAATGCAAGAAATAGACGAAAATTAAGGAAAAAAAGGGGATAAAAATTGAAATTTCGCTAAAATTCTCAGTTTTCGATATTTTTTTTGATCAAAATATAAGAAAATGACGAAAAATAAGGAATAAAAGAGGGGTTAAAATTGAAATTTCGCTTAAATTCTCCGTTATCGATGCTTTTTTTGATCAAAATGAAAGAAAATATCGAAAATTAAGGAAAAAAAGTGGATAATAATGGAAATTTCGCTAAAATTATCCGTTTTCGATGCTTTTCTGATCAAAATGAAAGAAAATGACGAACATTATGGGAAAAAATGGGATAAAAATTGAAATTTCGCTAAAATTCTCCGTATTCCATGCATTTTTAGATCAAAATGCAAGAGAATGACGAAAATTAAGAGAAAAATGGGATAAAAATTGAAATTTCGCTAAAATTCTCAGTTTTCGATGTTTTTTTTATCATAATGCAAGAAAATGACGAAAATTAAGGAAAAAAAGGGGATAAAAATTGAAATATCGCTAAAATTCTCAGTTTTCGATGCTTTTTTTGATCAAAATGCAAGAAAATGACGAATTTTATTGAAAAAAGGGGATAAAAATTGAAATTTCGCTAAAATTCTCAGTTTTCGATGCTTTTTTTGATCAAAATGCAAGAAAATGACGAAAATAAAGGAAAAAAAGGGGATTAAAATTTAAATTTCGCTTAAATTCTCCGCTATCGATGATTTTTTTTATCAAAATGCAAGTAAATGACGAAAATTAAGGAAAAAAAGGCGGTTAAAATTGAAATTTCGCTAAAATTCTCCGTTTTGGATGCTTTTTTTGATCAAAATGCAAGAAAATGACGAATATTAAGGAAAAAAAGGGGATAAAAATTGAAATTTCGCTAAAATTCTCAGTTTTCGATGCATTTTTTGATCAAAATGCAAGAAAATGACGACAATAAAGGAAAAAAAGGGGATTAAAATTTAAATTTCGCTTAAATTCTCCGCTATCGATGCTTTTTTTTATCAAAATGCAATTAAATGACGAAAATTAAGGAAAAAAAGGCGGTTAAAATTGAAATATCGCTAAAATTCTCCGTTTTGGATGCTTTTTTTGATCAAAATGCAAGAAAATGACGAAAATTAAGGGAAAAAAGGGGATAAATATTGAAATTTCGCTAAAATTCTCCGTTTTCGATGCTTTTTTTGATCAAATTGCAAGAAAATTACGAAAATTAAGGAAAAAAAGAGGGGTTAAAATTGAAATTTTGCTAAAATTCTCCGTTATCAATGGTTTTTTTGTTCAAAATGCAAGAAAATGACGAAAATTAAGGAAAAAAAAGGGGGTAAAAATTGAAATTTCCCTAAATTTCTCCGATTTCGATGCTTTTTTTGATCAAAATGCAAGAAAATGACGAAAATTAAGGAAAAAAAGGGGATAAAAATCGAAATTTCGCTAAAATTCTCAGTTTTCGATGCTTCTTTTGATCAAAAATCAAGAAAATGACGAAAATTAAGGAAAAAAAGGGGATAAAATTGAAATATCGCTAAAATTCTCTGTATTCGATGCTTTTTTTTATCGAAATGCAAGAAAATGACGAAAATTAAGGAAAAAAAGGGGATAAAAAATTAAATATCGTTAAAATTCTCAG
The DNA here is from genome assembly GCA_947579665.1 of Sympetrum striolatum. NCBI lineage: Eukaryota > Metazoa > Arthropoda > Insecta > Odonata > Libellulidae > Sympetrum > Sympetrum striolatum. The sequence goes on from OX388350.1 coordinate 3,631,719, forward strand.
TTTTCGATGCTTTTTTGATCAAAATGCAATAAAATGACGAAAATTAAGTAAAAAAAGGGGGTTAAAATTGAAATTTCGCTAATATTCTCCGTTTTCGATGCTTTTTTTGATCAAATTGCAAGAAAATTACAAAAATTAAGGAAAAAAAGAGGGGTTAAAATTGAAATTTTGCTAAAATTCTCCGTTTTCGATGCTTTTTTTGATCAAAATGCAAGAAAATGACGAAAATTTTTGGAAAAAAGGGGATAAATATTGATATTTCGCTAAAAATTCTCCGTTTTCTATGCTTTTTTTGATCAAATTGAAAGAAAATGACGAAAATTAAGGAAAAAAAGTGGATAATAATGGAAATTTCGCTAAAATTCTCCGTTTTCGATGCTTTTTTAGATCAAAATGCAAGAAAATGACGAACATTAAGGGAAAAAATGGGATAAAAATTGAAATTTCGCTAAAATTCTCCGTATTCCATGCTTTTTTTGATCAAAATGCAAGAAAATGACGAAAATTAAGAGAAAAAGGGGATAAAAATTGAAATTTCGCTAAAATTCTCCGTTTTCGATGTTTTTTTTTTATCAAAATGCAAGAAAATGACGAAAATTAAGGAAACAAAGGGGATAAAAATTGAAATTTCGCTAAAATTCTCCATTTTCGATGCTTTTTTTGATCAAAATGCAAGTAAATGACGAAATTAAGGAAAAAAAGGGGATAAAAATTGAAATTTCGCTAAAATTCTCCATTTTCGATGCTTTTTTAGATCAAAATGCAAGAAAATGACGAAAATTAAGGGAAGAAAGGGGATAAAAATTGAGATTTCGCTAAAATTCTCAGTTTTCGATGCTTTTTTTGATCAAAATGCAAGAAAATAACGAAAATTATTGAAAAAAAGGTGATAAAAATTGAAATTTCGCTAAAATTCTCAGTTTTCGATGGTTTTTTTGTTCAAAATGCAAGAAAATGACGAAAATTAAGGAAAAAAAAGGGGGTAAAAATTGAAATTTCCCTAAATTTCTCCGTTTTCGATGCTTTTTTTGATCAAAATGCAAGAAAATGACGAAAATTAAGGAAAAAAAGGGGATAAAAATCGAAATTTCGCTAAAATTCTCAGTTTTCGATGCTTCTTTTGATCAAAAATCAAGAAAATGACGAAAATTAAGGAAAAAAAGGGGATAAAATTGAAATATCGCTAAAATTCTCTGTATTCGATGCTTTTTTTTATCGAAATGCAAGAAAATGAAGAAAATTAAGGAAAAAAAGGGGATAAAAAATTAAATATCGTTAAAATTCTCAGTTTTCGATGCTTTTTTGATCAAAATGCAATAAAATGACGAAAATTAAGTAAAAAAAGGGGGTTAAAATTGAAATTTCGCTAATATTCTCCGTTTTCGATGCTTTTTTTGATCAAATTGCAAGAAAATTACAAAAATTAAGGAAAAAAAGAGGGGTTAAAATTGAAATTTTGCTAAAATTCTCCGTTTTCGATGCTTTTTTTGATCAAAATGCAAGAAAATGACGAAAATTTTTGGAAAAAAGGGGATAAATATTGAAATTTCGCTAAAAATTCTCCGTTTTCTATGCTTTTTTTGATCAAATTGAAAGAAAATGACGAAAATTAAGGAAAAAAAGTGGATAATAATGGAAATTTCGCTAAAATTCTCCGTTTTCGATGCTTTTTTTGATCAAAATGCAAGAAAATGACGAACATTAAGGGAAAAAATGGGATAAAAATTGAAATTTCGCTAAAATTCTCCGTATTCCATGCTTTTTTTGATCAAAATGCAAGAAAATGACGAAAATTAAGAGAAAAAGGGGATAAAAATTGAAATTTCGCTAAAATTCTTCGTTTTCGATGTTTTTTTTTATCAAAATGCAAGAAAATGACGAAAATTAAGGAAACAAAGGGGATAAAAATTGAAATTTCGCTAAAATTCTCCATTTTCGATGCTTTTTTTGATCAAAATGCAAGAAAATGACGAAATTAAGGAAAAAAAGGGGATAAAAATTGAAATTTCGCTAAAATTCTCCATTTTCGATGCTTTTTTAGATCAAAATGCAAGAAAATGACGAAAATTAAGGGAAGAAAGGGGATAAAAATTGAGATTTCGCTAAAATTCTCAGTTTTCGATGCTTTTTTTGATCAAAATGCAAGAAAATGACGAAAATTATTGAAAAAAAGGTGATAAAAATTGAAATTTCGCTAAAATTCTCAGTTTTCGATGCTTTTTTTGATCAAAATTCAAGAAAATGACGAAAATTAAGGAAAAAAAAGGGGATAAAAATTGAAATATCGCTAAAATTCTCAGTATTTGATGCTTATTTTGATCGAAATGCATGAAAATGACGAAAATTAAGGAAAACAAGGGGAAAAAATTGAAATTTCGCTAAAATTCTCCGTTCTCGATGCTTTTTTTGATCAAAATGCAAGAAAATGACGAAAATTATGGAAAAAAAGGGGATAATAATTGAAATTTCGCTAAAATTCTCAGTTTTCGATGCTTTTTTTGACCAAAATTCAAGAAAATGACGAAAATTAAGGAAAAAAAAGAGGATAAAAATTGAAATTTCGCTTAAATTCTCCGCTATCGATGATTTTTTTTATCAAAATGCAAGAAAATGACGAAAATTATGGAAAAAAAGGGGATAATAATTGAAATTTCGCTAAAATTCTCAGTATTCGATGCTTTTTTTGATAGAAATGCAAGAAAATGACGAAAATAAAGGAAAAAAAGGGGATTAAAATTTAAATTTCGCTTAAATTCTCCGCTATCGATGATTTTTTTTATCAAAATGCAAGTAAATGACGAAAATTAAGGAAAAAAAGGCGGTTAAAATTGAAATTTCGCTAAAATTCTCCGTTTTGGATGCTTTTTTTGATCAAAATGCAAGAAAATGACGATTATTAAGGAAAAAAAGGGGATAAAAATTGAAATTTCGCTAAAATTCTGAGTTTTCGATCCTTTTTTTGATCAAAATGCAAGAAAATGACGACAATAAAGGAAAAAAAGGGGATTAAAATTTAATTTTCGCTTAAATTCTCCGCTATCGATGCTTTTTTTATCAAAATGCAAGTAAATGACGAAAATTAAGGAAAAAAAGGCGGTTAAAATTGAAATATCGCTAAAATTCTCCGTTTTGGATGCTTTTTTTGATCAAAATGCAAGAAAATGACGAAAATTAAGGGAAAAAAGGGGATAAATATTGAAATTTCGCTAAAATTCTCCGTTTTCGATGCTTTTTTTGATCAAATTGCAAGAAAATTACGAAAATTAAGGAAAAAAAGGGGATAAAATTGAAATATCGCTAAAATTCTCTGTATTCGATGCTTTTTTGATCAAAATGCAATAAAATGACGAAAATTAAGTAAAAAAAGGGGGTTAAAATTGAAATTTCGCTAATATTCTCCGTTTTCGATGCTTTTTTTGATCAAATTGCAAGAAAATTACAAAAATTAAGGAAAAAAAGAGGGGTTAAAATTAAAATTTTGCTAAAATTCTCCGTTTTCGATGCTTTTTTTGATCAAAATGCAAGAAAATGACGAAAATTTTTGGAAAAAAGGGGATAAATATTGAAATTTCGCTAAAAATTCTCCGTTTTCTAAGCTTTTTTTGATCAAATTGAAAGAAAATGACGAAAATTAAGGAAAAAAAGTGGATAATAATGGAAATTTCGCTAAAATTCTCCGTTTTCGATGCTTTTTTAGATCAAAATGCAAGAAAATGACGAACATTAAGGGAAAAAATGGGATAAAAATTGAAATTTCGCTAAAATTCTACGTATTCCATGCTTTTTTTGATCAAAATGCAAGAAAATGACGAAAATTAAGAGAAAAAGGGGATAAAAATTGAAATTTCGCTAAAATTCTCCGTTATCGATGTTTTTTTTTTATCAAAATGCAAGAAAATGACGAAAATTAAGGAAACAAAGGGGATAAAAATTGAAATTTCGCTAAAATTCTCCATTTTCGATGCTTTTTTTGATCAAAATGCAAGTAAATGACGAAATTAAGGAAAAAAAGGGGATAAAAATTGAAATTTCGCTAAAATTCTCCATTTTCGATGCTTTTTTAGATCAAAATGCAAGAAAATGACGAAAATTAAGGGAAGAAAGGGGATAAAAATTGAGATTTCGCTAAAATTCTCAGTTTTCGATGCTTTTTTTGATCAAAATGCAAGAAAATGACGAAAATTATTGAAAAAAAGGTGATAAAAATTGAAATTTCGCTAAAATTCTCAGTTTTCGATGGTTTTTTTGTTCAAAATGCAAGAAAATGACGAAAATTAAGGAAAAAAAAGGGGGTAAAAATTGAAATTTCCCTAAATTTCTCCGTTTTCGATGCTTTTTTTGATCAAAATGCAAGAAAATGACGAAAATTAAGGAAAAAAAGGGGATAAAAATCGAAATTTCGCTAAAATTCTCAGTTTTCGATGCTTCTTTTGATCAAAAATCAAGAAAATGACGAAAATTAAGGAAAAAAAGGGGATAAAATTGAAATATCGCTAAAATTCTCTGTATTCGATGCTTTTTTTTTATCGAAATGCAAGAAAATGACGAAAATTACGGAAAAAAAGGGGATAAAAAATTAAATATCGTTAAAATTCTCAGTTTTCGATGCTTTTTTGATCAAAATGCAATAAAATGACGAAAATTAAGTAAAAAAAGGGGGTTAAAATTGAAATTTCGCTAATATTCTCCGTTTTCGATGCTTTTTTTGATCAAATTGCAAGAAAATTACAAAAATTAAGGAAAAAAAGAGGGGTTAAAATTGAAATTTTGCTAAAATTCTCCGTTTTCGATGCTTTTTTTGATCAAAATGCAAGAAAATGACGAAAATTTTTGGAAAAAAGGGGATAAATATTGAAATTTCGCTAAAAATTCTCCGTTTTCTAAGCTTTTTTTGATCAAATTGAAAGAAAATGACGAAAATTAAGGAAAAAAAGTGGATAATAATGGAAATTTCGCTAAAATTCTCCGTTTTCGATGCTTTTTTAGATCAAAATGCAAGAAAATGACGAACATTAAGGGAAAAAATGGGATAAAAATTGAAATTTCGCTAAAATTCTCCGTATTCCATGCTTTTTTTGATCAAAATGCAAGAAAATGACGAAAATTAAGAGAAAAAGGGGATAAAAATTGAAATTTCGCTAAAATTCTCCGTTTTCGATGTTTTTTTTTTATCAAAATGCAAGCAAATGACGAAAATTAAGGAAACAAAGGGGATAAAAATTGAAATTTCGCTAAAATTCTCCATTTTCGATGCTTTTTTTGATCAAAATGCAAGAAAATGACGAAATTAAGGAAAAAAGGGGATAAAAATTGAAATTTCGCTAAAATTCTCCATTTTCGATGCTTTTTTAGATCAAAATGCAAGAAAATGACGAAAATTAAGGGAAGAAAGGGGATAAAAATTGAGATTTCGCTAAAATTCTCAGTTTTCAATGCTTTTTTTGATCAAAATGCAAGAAAATGACGAAAATTATTGAAAAAAAGGTGATAAAAATTGAAATTTCGCTAAAATTCTCAGTTTTCGATATTTTTTTTGATCAAAATATAAGAAAATGTCGAAAAATAAGGAATAAAAAAGGGGATAAAAATTGAAATATCGCTAAAATTCTCAGTATTTGATGCTTATTTTGATCGAAATGCAAGAAAATGACGAAAATTAAGGAAAACAAGGGGAAAAAATTGAAATTTCGCTAAAATTCTCCGTTTTCGATATTTTTTTTGATCAAAATGCAAGAAAATGACGAAAATTAAGGGAAAAAAGTGGATAAATATTGAAATTTCGCTAAAATTCTCCGTTCTCGATGCTTTTTTTGATCAAAATGCAAGAAAATGACGAAAATTATGGAAAAAAATGGGATAATAATTGAAATTTCGCTAAAATTCTCAGTTTTCGATGCTTTTTTTGATCAAAATTCAAGAAAATGACGAAAATTAAGGAAAAAAAAGAGGATAAAAATTGAAATATCTATAAAATTCTCAGTATTCGATGCTTTTTTTGATCGAAATGCAAGAAAATGACGAAAATTAAGGAAAACAATGGGAAAAAAATTGAAATTTTAGCTAAAATTCTCCGTTTTCGATGCTTTTTTTGATCAAAATGCAAGTAAATGACGAATATTAATTGGGAAAAAAGGGGATAAATATTGAAATTTCGCTAAAATTCTCCGTTTTCGATGCTTTTATTGATCAAAATGCAAGAAAATGACGAAAATTTAGGGAAAAAAGGGGATAAATATTGAAATTTCGCTAAAATTCTCCGTTTTCGATGCTTTTTTTGATCAAAACGCAAGAAAATGACGAAAATTAAGGAAAAAAAGGGGATAAAAATTGAAATATCGTAAAAATTCTCAGGTTTCGATGCTTTTTTTGATCAAAATGCAAGAAATAGACGAAAATTAAGGAAAAAAAGGGGATAAAAATTGAAATTTCGCTAAAATTCTCAGTTTTCGATATTTTTTTTGATCAAAATATAAGAAAATGACGAAAAATAAGGAATAAAAGAGGGGTTAAAAATGAAATTTCGCTTAAATTCTCCGTTATCCATGCTTTTTTTGATCAAAATGAAAGAAAATATCGAAAATTAAGGAAAAAAAGTGGATAATAATGGAAATTTCGCTAAAAATATCCGTTTTCGATGCTTTTCTGATCAAAATGAAAGAAAATGACGAACATTATGGGAAAAAATGGGATAAAAATTGAAATTTCGCTAAAATTCTCCGTATTCCATGCATTTTTAGATCAAAATGCAAGAGAATGACGAAAATTAAGAGAAAAATGGGATAAAAATTGAAATTTCGCTAAAATTCTCCGTTTTCGATGTTTTTTTTTATCATAATGCAAGAAAATGACGAAAATTAAGGAAAAAAAGGGGATAAAAATTGAAATATCGCTAAAATTCTCAGTTTTCGATGCTTTTTTTGATCAAAATGCGAGAAAATGACGAATATTATGGAAAAAAGGGGATAAAAATTGAAATTTCGCTAAAATTCTCAGTTTTCGATGCTTTTTTTGATCAAAATGCAAGAAAATGACGAAAATAAAGGAAAAAAAGGGGATTAAAATTTAAATTTCGCTTAAATTCTCCGCTATCGATGATTTTTTTTATCAAAATGCAAGTAAATGACGAAAATTAAGGAAAAAAAGGCGGTTAAAATTGAAATTTCGCTAAAATTCTCCGTATTGGATGCTTTTTTTGATCAAAATGCAAGAAAATGACGAATATTAAGGAAAAAAAGGGGATAAAAATTGAAATTTCGCTAAAATTCTCAGTTTTCGATGCTTTTTTTGATCAAAATGCAAGAAAATGACGACAATAAAGGAAAAAAAGGGGATTAAAATTTAAATTTCGCTTAAATTCTCCGCTATCGATGCTTTTTTTTATCAAAATGCAAGTAAATGACGAAAATTAAGGAAAAAAAGGCGGTTAAAATTGAAATATCGCTAAAATTCTCCGTTTTGGATGCTTTTTTTGATCAAAATGCAAGAAAATGACGAAAATTAAGGGAAAAAAGGGGATAAATATTGAAATTTCGCTAAAATTCTCCGTTTTCGATGCTTTTTTTGATCAAATTGCAAGAAAATTACGAAAATTAAGGAAAAAAAGAGGGGTTAAAATTGAAATTTTGCTAAAATTCTCAGTATTCGATGCTTTTTTTGATCGAAATGCAAGAAAATGACGAAAATTAAGGAAAACAATGGGAAAAAAATTGAAATTTTAGCTAAAATTCTCCGTTTTCGATGCTTTTTTTGATCAAAATGCAAGTAAATGACGAATATTAATTGGGAAAAAAGGGGATAAATATTGAAATTTCGCTAAAATTCTCCGTTTTCGATGCTTTTATTGATCAAAATGCAAGAAAATGACGAAAATTTAGGGAAAAAAGGGGATAAATATTGAAATTTCGCTAAAATTCTCCGTTTTCGATGCTTTTTTTGATCAAAACGGAAGAAAATGACGAAAATTAAGGAAAAAAAGGGGATAAAAATTGAAATATCGTAAAAATTCTCAGGTTTCGATGCTTTTTTTGATCAAAATGCAAGAAATAGACGAATATTAAGGAAAAAAAGGGGATAAAAATTGAAATTTCGCTAAAATTCTCAGTTTTCGATATTTTTTTTGATCAAAATATAAGAAAATGACGAAAAATAAGGAATAAAAGAGGGGTTAAAAATGAAATTTCGCTTAAATTCTCCGTTATCCATGCTTTTTTTGATCAAAATGAAAGAAAATATCGAAAATTAAGGAAAAAAAGTGGATAATAATGGAAATTTCGCTAAAATTATCCGTTTTCGATGCTTTTCTGATCAAAATGAAAGAAAATGACGAACATTATGGGAAAAAATGGGATAAAAATTGAAATTTCGCTAAAATTCTCCGTATTCCATGCATTTTTAGATCAAAATGCAAGAGAATGACGAAAATTAAGAGAAAAATGGGATAAAAATTGAAATTTCGCTAAAATTCTCCGTTTTCGATGTTTTTTTTTATCATAATGCAAGAAAATGACGAAAATTAAGGAAAAAAAGGGGATAAAAATTGAAATATCGCTAAAATTCTCAGTTTTCGATGCTTTTTTTGATCAAAATGCAAGAAAATGACGAAAATAAAGGAAAAAAAGGGGATTAAAATTTAAATTTCGCTTAAATTCTCCGCTATCGATGATTTTTTTTATCAAAATGCAAGTAAATGACGAAAATTAAGGAAAAAAAGGCGGTTAAAATTGAAATTTCGCTAAAATTCTCCGTATTGGATGCTTTTTTTGATCAAAATGCAAGAAAATGACGAATATTAAGGAAAAAAAGGGGATAAAAATTGAAATTTCGCTAAAATTCTCAGTTTTCGATGCTTTTTTTGATCAAAATGCAAGAAAATGACGACAATAAAGGAAAAAAAGGGGATTAAAATTTAAATTTCGCTTAAATTCTCCGCTATCGATGCTTTTTTTTATCAAAATGCAAGTAAATGACGAAAATTAAGGAAAAAAAGGCGGTTAAAATTGAAATATCGCTAAAATTCTCCGTTTTGGATGCTTTTTTTGATCAAAATGCAAGAAAATGACGAAAATTAAGGGAAAAAAGGGGATAAATATTGAAATTTCGCTAAAATTCTCCGTTTTCGATGCTTTTTTTGATCAAATTGCAAGAAAATTACGAAAATTAAGGAAAAAAAGAGGGGTTAAAATTGAAATTTTGCTAAAATTCTCAGTATTCGATGCTTTTTTTGATCGAAATGCAAGAAAATGACGAAAATTAAGGAAAACAATGGGAAAAAAATTGAAATTTTAGCTAAAATTCTCCGTTTTCGATGCTTTTTTTGATCAAAATGCAAGTAAATGACGAATATTAATTGGGAAAAAAGGGGATAAATATTGAAATTTCGCTAAAATTCTCCGTTTTCGATGCTTTTATTGATCAAAATGCAAGAAAATGACGAAAATTTAGGGAAAAAAGGGGATAAATATTGAAATTTCGCTAAAATTCTCCGTTTTCGATGCTTTTTTTGATCAAAACGCAAGAAAATGACGAAAATTAAGGAAAAAAAGGGGATAAAAATTGAAATATCGTAAAAATTCTCAGGTTTCGATGCTTTTTTTGATCAAAATGCAAGAAATAGACGAAAATTAAGGAAAAAAAGGGGATAAAAATTGAAATTTCGCTAAAATTCTCAGTTTTCGATATTTTTTTTGATCAAAATATAAGAAAATGACGAAAAATAAGGAATAAAAGAGGGGTTAAAAATGAAATTTCGCTTAAATTCTCCGTTATCCATGCTTTTTTTGATCAAAATGAAAGAAAATATCGAAAATTAAGGAAAAAAAGTGGATAATAATGGAAATTTCGCTAAAATTATCCGTTTTCGATGCTTTTCTGATCAAAATGAAAGAAAATGACGAACATTATGGGAAAAAATGGGATAAAAATTGAAATTTCGCTAAAATTCTCCGTATTCCATGCATTTTTAGATCAAAATGCAAGAGAATGACGAAAATTAAGAGAAAAATGGGATAAAAATTGAAATTTCGCTAAAATTCTCCGTTTTCGATGTTTTTTTTTATCATAATGCAAGAAAATGACGAAAATTAAGGAAAAAAAGGGGATAAAAATTGAAATATCGCTAAAATTCTCAGTTTTCGATGCTTTTTTTGATCAAAATGCGAGAAAATGACGAATATTATGGAAAAAAGGGGATAAAAATTGAAATTTCGCTAAAATTCTCAGTTTTCGATGCTTTTTTTGATCAAAATGCAAGAAAATGACGAAAATAAAGGAAAAAAAGGGGATTAAAATTTAAATTTCGCTTAAATTCTCCGCAATCGATGATTTTTTTTATCAAAATGCAAGTAAATGACGAAAATTAAGGAAAAAAAGGCGGTTAAAATTGAAATTTCGCTAAAATTCTCCGTATTGGATGCTTTTTTTGATCAAAATGCAAGAAAATGACGAATATTAAGGAAAAAAAGGGGATAAAAATTGAAATTTCGCTAAAATTCTCAGTTTTCGATGCTTTTTTTGATCAAAATGCAAGAAAATGACGACAATAAAGGAAAAAGGGGATTAAAATTTAAATTTCGCTTAAATTCTCCGCTATCGATGCTTTTTTTTATCAAACTGCAAGTAAATGACGAAAATTAAGGAAAAAAAGGCGGTTAAAATTGAAATATCGCTAAAATTCTCCGTTTTCGATGCTTTTTTTGATCAAATTGCAAGAAAATTACGAAAATTAAGGAAAAAAAGAGGGGTTAAAATTGAAATTTTGCTAAAATTCTCCGTTATCAATGGTTTTTTTGTTCAAAATGAAAGAAAATGACGAAAATTAAGGAAAAAAAGGGTGTAAAAATTGAAATTTCCCTAAATTTCTCCGTTTTCGATGCTTTTTTTGATCGAAATGCAAGAAAATGACGAAAATTAAGGAAAAAAAGGGGATAAAAATCGAAATTTCGCTAAAATTCTCAGTTTTCGATGCTTCTTTTGATCAAAAATCAAGAAAATGACGAAAATTAAGGAAAAAAAGGGGATAAAATTGAAATATCGCTAAAATTCTCTGTATTCGATGCTTTTTTTTATCGAAATGCAAGAAAATGACGAAAATTAAGGAAAAAAAGGGGATAAAAAATTAAATATCGTTAAAATTCTCAGTTTTCGATGCTTTTTTGATCAAAATGCAAGAAAATGACGAAAATTAAGTAAAAAAAGGGGGTTAAAATTGAAATTTCGCTAATATTCTCCGTTTTCGATGCTTTTTTTGATCAAATTGCAAGAAAATTACAAAAATTAAGGAAAAAAAGAGGGGTTAAAATTGAAATTTTGCTAAAATTCTCCGTTTTCGATGCTATTTTTGATCAAAATGCAAGAAAATGACGAAAATTTTTGGAAAAAAGGGGATAAATATTGAAATTTCGCTAAAAATTCTCCGTTTTCTATGCTTTTTTTGATCAAAATGAAAGAAAATGACGAAAATTAAGGAAAAAAAGTGGATAATAATGGAAATTTCGCTAAAATTCTCCGTTTTCGATGCTTTTTTAGATCAAAATGCAAGAAAATGACGAACATTAAGGGAAAAAATGGGATAAAAATTGAAATTTCGCTAAAATTCTCCGTATTCCATGCTTTTTTTGATCAAAATGCAAGAAAATGACGAAAATTAAGAGAAAAAGGGGATAAAAATTGAAATTTCGCTAAAATTCTCCGTTTTCGATGTTTTTTTTTATCAAAATGCAAGAAAATGACGAAAATTAAGGAAACAAAGGGGATAAAAATTGAAATTTCGCTAAAATTCTCCATTTTCGATGCTTTTTTTGATCAAAATGCAAGAAAATGACGAAAATTAAGGAAAAAAAGGGGATAAAAATTGAAATTTCGCTAAAATTCTCCATTTTCGATGCTTTTTTAGATCAAAATGCAAGAAAATGACGAAAATTAAGGGAAGAAAGGGGATAAAAATCGAGATTTCGCTAAAATTCTCAGTTTTCGATGCTTTTTTTGATCAAAATGCAAGAAAATGACGAAAATTATGGAAAAAAAGGGGATAAAAATTGAAATTTCGCTAAAATTCTCAGTTTTCGATGCTTTTTTTGATCAAAATTCAAGAAAATGACGAAAATTAAGGAAAAAAAGGGGATAAAAATTGAAATATCGCTAAAATTCTCAGTATTTGATGCTTATTTTGATCGAAATGCAAGAAAATGACGAAAATTAAGGAAAACAAGGGGAAAAAAATTGAAATTTCGCTAAAATTCTCCGTTTTCGATATTTTTTTTGATCAAAATGCAAGAAAATGACGAAAATTAAGGGAAAAAAGTGGATAAATATTGAAATTTCGCTAAAATTCTCCGTTCTCGATGCTTTTTTTGATCAAAATGCAAGAAAATGACGAAAATTAAGGAAAAAAAGGGGGTTAAAATTGAAATTTCGCTAAAATTCTCCGGTATCGATGCTTTTTTTGATCAAATTGCAAGAAAATTACGAAAATTAAGGAAAAAAAGAGGGGTTAAAATTGAAATTTTGCTAAAATTCTCCGTTTTCGATGCTTTTATTGATCAAAATGCAAGAAAATGACGAAAATTTAGGGAAAAAAGGGGATAAATATTGAAATTTCGCTAAAAAACTCCGTTTTCGATGCTTTTTTTGATCAAAACGCAAGAAAATGACGAAAATTAAGGAAAAAAAGGGGATAAAAATTGAAATATCGTAAAAATTCTCAGGTTTCGATGCTTTTTTTGATCAAAATGCAAGAAATAGACGAAAATTAAGGAAAAAAAGGGGATAAAATTGAAATTTCGCTAAAATTCTCAGTTTTCGATATTTTTTTTGATCAAAATATAAGAAATGACGAAAAATAAGGAATAAAAGAGGGGTTAAAATTGAAATTTCGCTTAAATTCTCCGTTATCGATGCTTTTTTTATCAAATGAAAGAAAATATCGAAAATTAAGGAAAAAAAAGTGGATAATAATGGAAATTTCGCTAAAATTATCCGTTTTCGATGCTTTTCTTATCAAAATGAAAGAAAATGACGAACATTTTTTCCTTAATTTTCGTCATTTACTTGCATTTTGATAAAAAAAAGCATCGATAGCGGAGAATTTAAGCGAAATTTAAATTTTAATCCCTTTTTTTTCCTTTATTGTCGTCATTTTCTTGCATTTTGATCAAAAAAAAGCATCGAAAACTGAGAATTTTAGCGAAATTTCAATTTTTATCCCCTTTTTTTCCTTAATATTCGTCATTTTCTTGCATTTTGATCAAAAAAAAGCATCCAATACGGAGAATTTTAGCGAAATTTCAATTTTAAACCGCCTTTTTTTCCTTAATTTTCGTCATTTACTTGCATTTTGATAAAAAAAATCATCGATAGCGGAGAATTTAAGCGAAATTTAAATTTTAATCCCCTTTTTTTCCTTTATTTTCGTCATTTTCTTGCATTTTGATCAAAAAAAAGCATCGAAAACTGAGAATTTTAGCGAAATTTCAATTTTTATCCCCTTTTTTCCATAATATTCGTCATTTTCCCTCGCATTTTGATCAAAAAAAGCATCGAAAACTGAGAATTTTAGCGATATTTCAATTTTTATCCCCTTTTTTCCCTTAATTTTCGTCATTTTCTTGCATTATGATAAAAAAAAAACATCGAAAACGGAGAATTTTAGCGAAATTTCAATTTTTATCCCATTTTTCTCTTAATTTTCGTCATTCTCTTGCATTTTGATCTAAAAATGCATGGAATACGGAGAATTTTAGCGAAATTTCAATTTTATCCCATTTTTTCCCATAATGTTCGTCATTTTCTTTCATTTTGATCAGAAAAGCATCGAAAACGGATAATTTTAGCGAAATTTCCATTATTATCCACTTTTTTTCCTTAATTTTCGATATTTTCTTTCATTTTGATCAAAAAAGCATCGATAACGGAGAATTTAAGCGAAATTTCAATTTTAATTTACGAAAATTAAGGGAAAAAAGGGGATAAATATTGAAATTTCGCTAAAATTCTCCGTTTTCGATGCTTTTTTTGATCAAATTGCAAGAAAATTACGAAAATTAAGGAATAAAAGAGGGGTTAAAATTGAAATTTCGCTTAAATTCTCGTTATCGATGCTTTTTTTGATCAAAATGAAAGAAAATATCGAAAATTAAGGAAAAAAAGTGGATAATAATGGAAATTTCGCTAAAATTCTCCGTTTTCGATATTTTTTTTGATCAAAATGCAAGAAAATGACGAAAATTAAGGGAAAAAAGTGGATAAATATTGAAATTTCGCTAAAATTCTCCGTTCTCGATGCTTTTTTTGATCAAAATGCAAGAAAATGACGAAAATTATGGAAAAAAAAGGGGATAATAATTGAAATTTCGCTAAAATTCTCAGTTTTCGATGCTTTTTTTGACCAAAATTCAAGAAAATGACGAAAATTAAGGATAAAAAAGGGGATAAAAATTGAAATATCTATAAAATTCTCAGTATTCGATGCTTTTTTTGATCGAAATGCAAGAAAATGACGAAAAATAAGGAAAACAATGGGAAAAAAATTGATTTTAGCTAAAATTCTCCGTTTTCGATGCTTTCTTTGATCAAAATGCAAGAAAATGACGAATATTAATTGGGAAAAAAGGGGATAAATATTGAAATTTCGCTAAAATTCTCCGTTATCGATGCTTTTTTTGATCAAAATGCAAGAAAATGACGAAAATTAAGGAAAAAAAGGGGTTAAAATTGAAATATCGCTAAAATTCTCCGTTTTGGATGCTTTTTTTGATCAAAATGCAAGAAAATGACGAAAATTAAGGAAAAAAGGGGATAAATATTGAAATTTCGCTAAAATTCTCCGTTTTCGATGCTTTTTTTGATCAAATTGCAAGAAAATTACGAAAATTAAGGAAAAAAAGAGGGGTTAAAATTGAAATTTTGCTCAAATTCTCCGTTATCAATGGTTTTTTTGTTCAAAATGCAAGAAAATGACGAAAATTAAGGAAAAAAAGGGGGTAAAAATTGAAATTTCCCTAAATTTCTCCGTTTTCGATGCTTTTTTTGATCAAAATGCAAGAAAATGACGAAAATTAGGAAAAAAAGGGGATAAAAATCGAAATTTCGCTAAAATTCTCAGTTTTCGATGCTTCTTTTGATCAAAAATCAAGAAAATGACGAAAATTAAGGAAAAAAAGGGGATAAAATTGAAATATCGCTAAAATTCTCTGTATTCGATGCTTTTTTTTATCGAAATGCAAGAAAATGACGAAAATTAAGGAAAAAAAGGGGATAAAAAATTAAATATCGTTAAAATTCTCAGTTTTCGATGCTTTTTTGATCAAAATGCAAGAAAATTAAGTAAAAAAAGGGGGTTAAAATTGAAATTTCGCTAATATTCTCCGTTTTCGATGCTTTTTTTGATCAAATTGCAAGAAAATTACAAAAATTAAGGAAAAAAAGAGGGGTTAAAATTGAAATTTTGCTAAAATTCTCCGTTTTCGATGCTATTTTTGATCAAAATGCAAGAAAATGACGAAAATTTTTGGAAAAAAGGGGATATATATTGAAATTTCGCTAAAAATTCTCCGTTTTCCTATGCTTTTTTTGATCAAAATGAAAGAAAATGACGAAAATTACAGGAAAAAAAGTGGATAATAATGGAAATTTCGCTAAAATTCTCCGTTTTCGATGCTTTTTTAGATCAAAATGCAAGAAAATGACGAACATTAAGGGAAAAAATGGGATAAAAATTGAAATTTCGCTAAAATTCTCCGTATTCCATGCTTTTTTTGATCAAAATGCAAGAAAATGACGAAAATTAAGAGAAAAAGGGGATAAAAATTGAAATTTCGCTAAAATTCTCCGTTTTCGATGTTTTTTTTTATCAAAATGCAAGAAAATGACGAAAATTAAGGAAACAAAGGGGATAAAAATTGAAATTTCGCTAAAATTCTCCATTTTCGATGCTTTTTTTGATCAAAATGCAAGAAAATGACGAAATTAAGAAAAAAAGGGGATAAAAATTGAAATTTCGCTAAAATTCTCCATTTTCGATGCTTTTTTAGATCAAAATGCAAGAAAATGACGAAAATTAAGGAAGAAAGGGGATAAAAATTGAGATTTCGCTAAAATTCTCAGTTTTCGATGCTTTTTTTGATCAAAATGCAAGAAAATGACGAAAATTATTGAAAAAAAGGTGATAAAATTGAAATTTCGCTAAAATTCTCAGTTTTCGATGCTTTTTTTGATCAAAATTCAAGAAAATGACGAAAATTAAGGAAAAAAAAGGGGATAAAAATTGAAATATCGCTAAAATTCTCAGTATTTGATGCTTATTTTGATCGAAATGCATGAAAATGACGAAAATTAAGGAAAACAAGGGGAAAAAATTGAAATTTCGCTAAAATTCTCCGTTTTCGATATTTTTTTTGATCAAAATGCAAGAAAATGACGAAAATTAAGGGAAAAAAAGTGGATAAATATTGAAATTTCGCTAAAATTCTCCGTTCTCGATGCTTTTTTTGATCAAAATGCAAGAAAATGACGAAAATTATGGAAAAAAAGGGGATAATAATTGAAATTTCGCTAAAATTCTCAGTTTTCGATGCTTTTTTTTGACCAAAATTCAAGAAAATGACGAAAATTAAGGAAAAAAAAGAGGATAAAAATTGAAATATCTATAAAATTCTCAGTATTCGATGCTTTTTTTATCGAAATGCAAGAAAATGACGAAAATTAAGGAAAACAATGGGAAAAAAATTGAAATTTTAGCTAAAATTCTCCGTTTTCGATGCTTTTTTTGATCAAAATGCAAGTAAATGACGAATATTAATTGGGAAAAAAGGGGATAAATATTGAAATTTCGCTAAAATTCTCCGTTTTCGATGCTTTTATTGATCAAAATGCAAGAAAATGACGAAAATTTAGGGAAAAAAGGGGATAAATATTGAAATTTCGCTAAATTTCTCCGTTTTCGATGCTTTTTTGATCAAAACGCAAGAAAATGACGAAAATTAAGGAAAAAAAGGGGATAAAAATTGAAATATCGTAAAAATTCTCAGGTTTCGATGCTTTTTTTGATCAAAATGCAAGAAATAGACGAAAATTAAGGAAAAAAAGGGGATAAAAATTGAAATTTCGCTAAAATTCTCAGTTTTCGATATTTTTTTTGATCAAAATATAAGAAAATGACGAAAAATAAGGAATAAAAGAGGGGTTAAAAATGAAATTTCGCTTAAATTCTCCGTTATCCATGCTTTTTTTGATCAAAATGAAAGAAAATATCGAAAATTAAGGAAAAAAAGTGGATAATAATGGAAATTTCGCTAAAATTATCCGTTTTCGATGCTTTTCTGATCAAAATGAAAGAAAATGACGAACATTATGGGAAAAAATGGGATAAAAATTGAAATTTCGCTAAAATTCTCCGTATTCCATGCATTTTAGATCAAAATGCAAGAGAATGACGAAAATTAAGAGAAAAATGGGATAAAATTGTGAAATTTCGCTAAAATTCTCCGTTTTCGATGTTTTTTTTTATCATAATGCAAGAAAATGACGAAAATTAAGGAAAAAAAGG